>JALJCO010001683.1:0-59913 GCA_023101725.1 Atherinomorus stipes | reverse complement strand
GATTTTCCTGCACAATCATCTCTAGGGTTTACAGAGAATGGTCCCAAAAAGAGAAAATATCCAGTGAGCAGCAGTTCTGTGGGCACAAATGCCTCGTTGAGGTCAGAGGAAAATGACCAGACTGGTTCAAGCTGATAGAAAGGCAACAGTAATTCAAATATTCAAATAACCAAAGTATGCAGAAGAGCATCTCTGAATGCACAACACATCCAACCTGGAAGCAGATGGTCTACAGCAGCAGAAGACCACACCGGGTGCCACTCCTGTCAGCTAAGAACAGGAAACTGAGGCTACAATTCACACAGACTCACCAACATTGGACAACAGAAGATGGAGAAATGTTGCTTTGTCTGATGAGTCTCCATTTCTGCTACGAAATTCGGATGGTAGTCTCAGAACTTGGTGTCAACAACATGAAAGCATGAATCCATCCTGCCTTGTATCAACGCTTCAGGTTGGTGGTGGTGGTGTAATGGTGTGGGAGCGATTTTCTTGGCACATTTTGGGCCCCTTACTACCAACGTGGCGGTTTAACCACCACAGCCTACCTGAGTATTGTTGCTGACCATGTCCATCCCTTTATGACCACAGTGTAGCATCCTCTGATGCTGCTTCCAGCAGAATAACGTACCATGTCATAAAGCATGAATCATCTCAGGCTGGTTTTTTGAACATGACAATGAGTTCATTGTACTCAAATGGCCTCCACAGTTACCAGATCTCGATCCAATATAGCACCTTTGGGATGTGGTGGAACTGGAGGTTCTTATCACGGATGTGCAGCCGACAAATCTGCAGCAACTGCGTGATGCTGTCATGTCAATATGGAGCAAAATCTCAGAGGAATGTTTCCAGCACCTTGTTGAATCTATTCCACGAAGGATTAAGGCAGTTCTGAAGGCAAAAGGGGTCCAACCCAGTACTAGCAAGGTGTACCTAATAAAGTGGCCGGTGAGTGCATCTTACTTCAATAAACATATTAATTGAACGTACATATTCACATAGTGTTGCGTTAACAAATGTATTTGATGCTCAAATAACACAATCAAGATTGTGTTAGCTAAACTTGGTTTGTTTAGATGGAATTTAGGCAGCATAATTAAACTACATTCATCCAATTAATTATTTATTCAAGTGTACAAAGCAATAATGAAGTCACGCAATCACAGAAAAACATCTGGAAATCGATTTTTTGCTGTTTGCAGATCAAACCAACTTTTAAAAAACAGCCTGAGGACAAGATGAGCCGGCTTCCTGTTCAACAACACACTCACGAACTTAGTGGAGGGAACGGTGTGTACTCTGACACCGGAGGTTAAATGGGTCGGCTAATGTTTACATCACAGTGTCAATCAAAAGATGAATGGTTTTGGGTCGGCGTTCAGTGCACATGCCTGCGGGCCGAGCGGGGATGGATCAGCGGCACTGGCTCCGTGAGATCCGATCATCTCTCAGCTCTTATCAATACTTCAGTGTTTTCCTTTCTGTCTGAGTGTGTGTGAGAAAGGAAGTCTTCAAACCAAGCTCCGATATCAAAGGGTTGCGTGCATCAGCAGCTAAGTGGCAGCTCATACATGTGTGTGTGTGTTTGCCTCTGGCTCCGAGAAAGACACCCAGAGGTTTAAAAGCAACACAAAAACACACTTTTGATCAACAGATAACAAATTTGCAGGCACTTAGGACACACACGGTCATCCAGGTGAAACACGCTCACACATCCTCAGATGCACCGCTTCCTGCCTTACCTTCCTCTCTCTGCAATCTGGCCTCCCTGGAGCACCAGGATCTGGTCTGCTCCCACGATGGTGGACAACCTGCAACATCGTACCAACAAGCCTCTGCTTTAACCTCCTCACATCTTTACATCAGGCTTTAACAGCGGCGACATCAGCAGCTTTCAGTGGTTCACGTCTCACTTTATGATGAGTCAGCAGGATTTATGGATTTATCTTTAACAGACCCGAGATGATGTCAGAGGGCTCATCAGATTGTTGTAAACAAAATATATAGCAAACAAGCTTATTTGTAGACATTTCATGTGTAAGATAATTCAAAGTGCTTCACATAAAACATTAAAAGCATTACAGGTGGGGGAAGAGGAGCAGGTAAAAGTACATAAAAATATAAAGAAAAATATAGAAAGAGAAACAAAATCATATTAATCATAATTATATTAAATAAATCAGAATAATTAAAGGCAGCAGCAGTTTAGAGGAGTTAAAGATTTGCTGCAGGTTTAATGGAGAGAAACATTTTCATCCTGGATGCAAAAGTGTCTCCAGGTGGTGGAAGTTTCATCTCCACTGGTGGTTTGTTCTGGTCTGGACTCTGGTCTGGACCTTGGTCTGGACTCTGGTCTGGACTCTGGTCTGGACCTTGGTCTGAACTCTGGTCTGAACTCTGGTCTGGACTCTGGTCTGGATTCTGGTCTGGACTCTGGTCTGGATTCTGGTCTGGACTAGGGTTGTCACGATACAAAAATTTCATTCCCAATACCGATACTAAAGATGGTGGTCAATACTTGATACTATTTTCAGTACAAAAGGGGAGAAAAATTACCAATAAAATAACAATCCAAATAATACAACAAAAATATTTTAATAAATATGACAAAAGACCTTAAAAATGGAAAATAAATACATTATTTTAAAGAGCTAGTTTATGCAGAGATACAGGCCGTGTCTCAATCCACGCACTTTTCTGAGTGCACTGGAATTCAGGGCAGTGTGCACTGTGTACTTCGTCTGTAGTGCACACTATTGTCACTATGCTGACCCAAACAGAGCACTGCACTTACAGGAAGTGACGGACTAGCATTGCCCGCTAACATGAGCTAACTCTTCTGAGCTGGTATAACTGCAGCCTCAAACACATGACCAGATCATAACTGTCATCAGGGAGTGAACAGCTTGGTAGCATGCCACAATATACATGAGTGATTATGTCTAAATCATTTCATAAACGTTACTTAAATCAGTACAATAAAGCCTCCAATGCAGCAGGGGTCGCCACCGCTTTGTTCACCGCCGTTATTCAGCTTTGAAAGCGGTTTGAAAGTCCTGCCTCTTCCTCTACGTCAGCAACATGGCGTCAGTTTAGTGTGAGTAGTGTGCTTCGTTCTGCACTGCATTTTTGGGCGTGATTAGGGCAACATCCTGGTACTTTCAGTGCACTGAATTTTTGGCTTAAATGACACCATGTGTGCACTACACACTCAAAAACAGTGTTTGAAGTGCGCGATTGGGACACGGTCACTGTCTCCAACTGCTCACTGTGATTCAGAAGAGACAATCTAGAAAACTTCAACCACTAGTTAGTGGACTTATTTATGTGTCCTTCTCTTCACAATACTTAAAACCAACTAAACTAGATTGATTAATGAAACATTTTAAAAGGTTGATTTTTAAATATGTTTGATACAATCCATATGAAAAGGCATCAATGTGTGCCTGTAAGCCAGGATGAGATCATCATCAGCAGTTTCAAGTGTTTATGGAACAGAGAACATCTCCTGCTCTGACTGCAGTTGAAGCTGAGATGCTGCTGCGTGGGCACGAGGCTCATATTAGTGCGTCTATGTGGGGGCGGGCCCTGCTTCTATCTTGGGGCGGGGTCTGCAGTAGCAGCCGCAGCTCAATGAGAAGAGTAAACGATACGCACTTCCACGTCAGTCTGCATGAGTCTCCAGTAACACCAGAAAGTCTCTGGATTCATCGCTAGTTACTTGTTTGAACAAAAGTTAATAGAGAGGTCAAAGTCGCTAAGTTAGCCACACTGTACACAGTGGGTCCTCCAGGGAGATGCTGTACGGAAGGGGCTGTCTACAAAAGTGCCTGTTTAAAAGAGCAGAGGCGGCTGACACTTTCTGAGACTCAGCAGACGCCAAAGTGGCATTTAAGTATCGATACCAGTACTAATTAAAGGAATAGTACACCCACAGAATGATGTATCTTTATTTTCCACTTACCCTCATGGTGAGCAAGACTCTGGAGCACTTTTTTAATATTTCAAATGCAGCCGGAGATCAGGAAGGCTTCTCGTTTCCACCCAACTTTCATATAATGGAGTTCGATTGTGCCCAAGCCAAAAAGGTCCATAAAAGTCCACAAAAACTTGTCACTATTCCTCCATACTGCTCGTCCAATGTAATTCAAGTGTCCTGAGTGGGTAGCGTCCAGAATTTACTCGAAACGAGGTCATTGAGTATATTTTTAGAGCCTAAACAATACTACATTGCATCTCTAGCAAGCACGTCAATGCACGTTCACAAAACTACGGAAGGCGCGGCAGACGAGATTGCGCATTCTCTCTTTCTTTCTTTCTTTGTTTTAAATCAATATCCACCCCCTCTTGGACCCGCTTGTGTTTGTCCCGGTTTGTCTGCAGCTCTGGCGCTCTTAGCACAATGTAAACAGCGAATTTCTTCTTCTACGCTTGCATCATCGGCAGAGTAGGCTCTGAACGCCGAGGCTTCCGTAGTTTCGTGAACGTGCATATGCGCGCTTTGCAGAAGTAAGATGTAGTACAGTTTAGGCTCTAAAAATATAATAAATGATGTCATTTCGAGTAAATTCTGAACGCTACCCACTCAGGACACTTGAATTACTTTGGACGAGCAGTATGGAGGAATATTGACAAGTTTTTGTGGACTTTTATGGACCTTTTTGGCTCTGGCACAATCCAACTCCATTATATGAAAGTTGGGGGAAAACGAGAAGCCTTCTTGATCTCCGGCTGCATTTGAGATATTAAAAAAGTGCTCCAGAGTCTTGCTCACCATGAGGGGAAGTGGAAAATAAAGTTAAATCATTCTAGGGGTGAACTAATCTTTTGAGGTAGCTCCTTTGTTTCCTGTCTTTCATTACTGGACAAACTGATTAATCCAGGTGTGTCTGGCCAGTTACTGAAGTCAGGCACACCTGGATTAATTAGTTTGTCCAGTATTGAAAGACAGGAAACAGTGGCGTCGCCAGCCGATTTTCTCGGGGCTTCAGCCCCGGATGTTTTGAGTTTAGCCCCGGGTATGAATTTACTGTTTAACCACCTTTTCCTGAAAAAAAGTCCGATGAAAATCCAAATTACCCAGCTTTCTACCAGCACTTGAACGCACCATGAATGCGCGGGTCCAGCTTAGTTCCCGTTGGTGTGGTGTGTGAGTGAGCGTGTGTGTGTGAAGTCCGAGGTCAGATTAGCCCCCCGTCTGATGTCAGACGAAGCTAAAGTAAGTTTGTCAGATCCGTGTGCGCATGTGCAGAGGAGAGCGGCAGTCACATTAAAGCATCAGCATGATGAGAGCAGAGATGGACAGAAAATATGAGAGAAAGCAGCAGTTACATCCTCAGCTTTTCAGCAGGAAAGTAAAATGTAAGATTTCACAGTGGTGACGCTTTTTTTCTCCTTAAAAACAATATAAAAAAGTCAACATAAAAAACTAGGCTGAAGTTAGCAGCAACTCCTTTCCCAGCTTCTGTTTCGATTTTGGCTTAAAGGGCAATTCCACTCAAATAATTTTCTACTGACAACATTTAACCAGGTCCTGTGTAAAAACAACAACAAGTAGACTTTTCAAACCTGGACTCAGATGTTCTTTAGGGACTGCAGGTTAATTAAAGCACAGTTTCTGATTTGTGAAAACTATAAATGAATAAATGAGGAGAAGAAAACAAATGAGTGGGAGAAAAGGAGAACAAGTGATGAGGAGAAGAGAACAAATTAGGAAGAAAAAGAAAGAACAAATAATGAGATAAGAAGAGCAGGTGAGAAGAGAACATGTGATGATGAGGAGGGTCAGTGATGAGTCAAAGAGAAGACAAAAGGTAAAAACTGTATTAACTGTTCTGTGTGAGTGCAGCGAATGTGTTTAAGCATTATAATAGTCAACATTTCATTGTTGATTTTGTGGTTTGTTTGTTTTTTTAATTAAAATGACAATTTATCCACTCCATTATGTCTATTATTGCCTTCTAAAACACATTTTTGCAGCGAAAGACAAGAGAAAAGCTTGTCTGATTTTTTTCAAATTTACACCTAGTATGACTCCGGGCTAAGCCCAGGTTATCCTTAAAGGCTGGAGACGCCCCTGACAGGAAACAAAGAAGCTACCTTAAAGTGGAAATACAACGCTCAACCAACCTAACTTTATTTACTAGACTGAGTCCTGGTCTCATCAATAATTATATACCAAACGTGAAAAATATAAGCGGACAAGAAAAACGTTGCTAAGTTTGACGTTTTTAGGACAAGAGCGCCGCCATCTTGCAGTTCTCTAAGCTCTGACGTCACCGGGGTTGGTTAGTCCTGCAGTCCTGAATGAATGTTTTCTGGTCCGGTCCACAATTATAAAGATAACAGCTGAATGACGGAGACTGGTGAGCCAAAGGAGAAGAACAGACAAAAGGGGAACCACTACTGTATCCTCCTGGTCTAAAAGCAAGTTTTCCAAAGTTAAAGCTGAAGACAGAACAGTTAACAACCTCCAGCTGAACCAGAAACCGGTCCTGCTGCTGCTGGAACCTCCCTGACTCCAGATCATGAGGTGAGAATTTTCTAGAGAAAATGAGGAAAATGATCAGGAGACTTGGAGTCTGGTAGCTAGAGGTCCGCAGATGAAAGCCTGCAGCTGCTCTGAGTGTTTTAATATCACTACCGGTGACATCCACTCACCAGCCGGACCGGTCTGCAGCATCAGTAACATCAGTACGTAGCTCTCTGCCTCTATTCGTCTTTGAGCCGCTTATAAAACACACGTCAAACGGCAACACTCACGAATCCTACCCAAAGCCTGATGATGAACTGAAGAGCTCTGGAGCAGGTTGATGCGAAATGATGTAGCAGACAGCCTCCAGCATCTGTACTGCAGCCACTCCTACAGGTGCTGCCAACCGCTGGACTGGCCTCCCAGCTTCACTTTCCATCATATTAATCTTCTAAAACGTGTTCCAGCTTGTCAATCATAGTGCAGCGTAGCTAGTTATTCCTGTTGATTTAATGCAGGGTCAGAGAGGAAACCAACCCAGTGACGTCACAGCTTAGAGTACTGCAACATGGCGGTGCTCTTGTCCTAAAAACGTCAAACTTCGCAACGTTTTTCTTTTATATGCTTATATTGTTCACGTTTGGTACATAATTATTGATAAGACCATGACTCAGTCTATTAAATAAAGTTTGGTTGGTTGAGTGTTGCATTTCCACTTTAAGTTCAGTAAGTAGTGGAGCTGTGCATAGAGCCCATTGTCCCCGAAAAAATAACGTCACTTTTTACGGCAGGGATTTTGTTGGCACACCAGATTTTCCTCCTCAGGAAAAGGGTTGGATCAGTAATGATATGCAGTTCTACCCGGAGACAAAGTTGACTTCATTTTGATTGGCTATACCTTATTGTGAAACTAGGTCAAGCTCCCAGTAGCTAGCGGTTATGGGCACTTCGGAGAGTGAATAATTCTTATTAGACAAGACAGCATTTAGAAAATAAATAAACATATGGGTAATGTCAACATTGCGGTTGCCTCCTTCAGTGTTGCTGCAGAAGTTTTCATTCAAGTCCATTTGTTCAAAAACCGAGACCTGAATTTATTAATGTTGAATGCAGTTTGTTGTCACAAAGATACAAAGTCGACCGTCCATGAACAGGGACATTGATACCGCTGACATTCACATGGTCTCATCAGTGCACAACAGATCATATTATACCCCCAAAACCACAGAAAAGACCAGTGAATTGTTAGCAAACCTAGGATCTGCACAGTACCACTTTTTAAAAAAAAAATTATTTAATATTCATCCATTTAATCCATTTTGCAAAAGAACATAACAGGTTACTAACTCTATTAATCTCCATGCTACCTTTCTGCACTTTACCAGTGTGTTGTTGTACACCGTTACGTCCCAGGCTGTGCCTGGACATTCAACTGACAGTTTCTTCCAATGTGTTCAGACAATCACCAGCACATCACCATCCAACCATCTGTACCTGTTACCCATTACCTGCCAACTACTCATCTTTCCCTCCTTCACCTCTGGTTGGCTCCTGAACCTGTCACTCATCTGGTCGTCACCCTCACCTGCAGTTCCCCCTTGGGGAGCCTAGAGCAGGCTGTGTAAGCAGTGGTCCCCCCCCCCATCAGCCTTCCGGGCTGATCTGCTGCTCTTTTCTTTGTTCTCCTTTTGGTGTAGTTTGAGATTTAGTCCTTTAGTTTTGGTCGAATGGTGCCTGTGTTTCCCTTTTGTGTTATGTTTTTGTGTGATATGTTTGAGGCCATTGGGTTCGATCTTTATGTTAAACTTGGTTTATTTGTGTAGTTTATTGTAAAATAAATGGCTTTGTTTTTACATTCCTTTGTATTATGTTGACGGCCCTTTTACCCCTGGACATCTGGGTCGTAACATACACTGTACCATTGCACTCAAGTTTACTTTGAAAACTGTATGCTATTGTTGCTGATATGTTGTGTTATTTTGTTGACATATGTACCGTATGTCTGGTTGCGTCTTATGTTGGTTGTAGTTTCATGTTAATTTCATTATCTTTATAGTTTTAAATACAGAACATTGGAGTTTTTAGAAATTTCAATCCTCCATGTAATGTACCGTTAAGAGTTTGACAATAAAATGGACTTAACAGAAAAGTGACATTTAATGTCGCGGCACCTTTAAACAGTTTTTAGGTGTGAGTTGAAGAAGGAGCAGAAAACCCCTCTGAACTGGCCGCTGATGCATCCATGGATAACCCTGCAGTCGACCGGTTCCAGCCAGTTTCCAGCCACAAAAGCAGCCATTTCCTCCAAGTCTGCTTCTGTCTGCAGAATAGATTCATCTTCTGGCAGATTCTTTTCAAAGTCCTGATACTAAGAGATTGAGGATCTTGGTTTGTAAAAGCTGCTGAAGTATATCTTCACCAAATGCTCCACCCTCATTTTTATCAACTTTCCTCTTCTACATTTAAAATATCAAAACTTTATTCTCATAAATTTATAACTTTATTCTCGAAGTCTTTAAGAAAAACATTTTATCTTAATGTGGCCCTCGTACTTTGTCGAAGTGGTCCTGATAAAGAGAATGGTGAGTTTCTGTTTTCTCCAGAGTTGTGAAGCAGAAGATGAAACTCCTTTTTGTCCCTTCACCTTCCCCGATCATAGCATGAGACTGGAAAACATTTTATGGAAGAGTGAGAGGAGGAGATGGTAGAAACGGGGACGTCCAGGCTGGGAGTGACTCATTTTGTGTGAGTGGATGTTAAACATGTTCAGCTGTCCTATAAAAGTAAAATACGTGACCGTTCCTCAGTAATCAACAGAAAACACTTGTGTTATTTCTACTGCACATGTGCAGCGGACACGGCTGAGTGTGTCATTCCGGGTTGGAGAACTCTGAGTGAACTTGTCTGTAAATTATTAAAGTTAATATTTATGACCACGCTCTGATGAGCCTCTGATTACAACCACACTCAGTCATCTCAACAGTTCTCAGCTCTGGATTCTCAAGCATCATTTCACTTACAGGGAAACCAGAAAAATATTTCTGAGGTGAAGAGCTGAAAAATTTCAGATGCTTCTTGAATTTTAGTGTTTTTATTTAAGTAAAGTGAATGTTTTTGGTTTTTTAGATAAATCCATATAAACATGGGTGTATTTTGAGTGGGAATGATACTTTGTACATGCTTGCAGGATAAAACGAAGCAGAGTTCTGCTGGCTCCTCTCCGTACTGATGAGTGTCACTTTAAGCTTCAGCTGAGCCACCGCAGTGCTTTAATGCCAGAGAAGGCTATCTTTGGACAGCCGCCTTCAATATTTGATAGAAAACCTCGGTCACAGGAAGAAATATCTCCCACCAGAGACGGCAGACGTCAAAGGGCTTTTCTCGATCCATTCAGGCATTTCAGCTGGAAGAAAACACTCAGCATGTTTACATGCAGGCAGAATACTCAAAGAACAAGATCCACGTTCCGGGTTTTCAGGTTAGGTCACAGATGTTACAAGGAAAAGACAAAACCATTTAAAGGAATCTGCTGGAGGATCTGGTAAGACCAAAAGTGGTGGTCCTGTCATGCATGTTCCTCCCTTACCCAAGGAAACCAACTGTCTGCTAACCAAGAAACGTCACGTCCATCAAGGGTGAAAATAACCTCAGAATTTAGTATTTAAAAGTAAAGTTCCTTGCGATGTTGAAGCGGCTCTGATCCAGGCAGAGCTGAAGTCCAAGATGTTCATTCCTGTATCTGGTCCACCCGTTTGTTTTTAATAAGGAAAAAGAAGCTGAACCTTTAATCCCAATAAGCCTACAGAACCTTTAATCCCAGTCAGCATTGGACTATTTAATTCCAGTCAGGATCCAGAACCTTTAATCCCAGTCAGTGTCCAGAACCTATAATCCCTGTCAGCATTGGACTATTTAATTCCAGTCAGGATCCAGAACCTTTAATCCCAGTCAGTGTCCAGAACCTATAATCCCTGTCAGCATTGGACTATTTAATTCCAGTCAGTGTCAAGAACCTATAATCCCAGTCAGCATTGGACTATTTAATCCCAGTCAGGATCCAGAACCTTTAATCCCAGTCAGCATTGGACTATTTAATCCCAGTCAGCATCCAGAACCTTTAATCCCAATCAGCATCAGAACCTTTAATCCCAGTCAGGATCCAGAACCTTTAATCCCAATCAGCATCGGAACCTTTAATCTCAGTCAGCATCAGAATCCTTAATCCCAATCAGCATCAGAACCTTTAATCCCAGTCAGCATCAGAACCTTTAATCCCAGTCAGCATCAGAACCTTTAATCCCAGTCAGCATCAGAACCTTTAATCCCAGTCAGCATCGGAACCTTTAATCCCAGTCAGCATCAGAACCTTTTATCCCAGTCAGCATCCAGAACCTTTAATACCAGTCAGCATCCAGAACCTTTAATCCCAGTCAGAATCAGAACCTTTAATCTCAGTCAGCATCAGAATCCTTAATCCCAATCAGCATCAGAACCTTTAATCCCAGTCAGCATCTAGAACCTTTAATCCCAGTCAGCATCCAGAACCTTTAATCCAAGTAAGCATCTTGAACACTTTAATCCCAATAAGTATCAGAACCTTTAATCCCAGTCAGCATCCAGAACCTTTAATCTCAGTCAGCATCCAGAACCTTTAATACCAGTCAGCATCCAGAACCTTTAATACCAGTCAGCATCCAGAACCTTTAATCCCAGTCAGCATCAGAACCTTTAATCTCAGTCAGCATCAGAATCCTTAATCCCAATCAGCATCGGAACCTTTAATCCCAGTCAGCATCAGAACCTTTAATCCCAGTGAGCATCAGAACCTTTAATCTCAGTCAGCATCAGAATCCTTAATCCCAATCAGCATCGGAACCTTTAATCCCAGTCAGCATCAGAACCTTTAATCCCAATCAGCATCAGAACCTTTAATCCCAGTCAGGATCCAGAACCTTTAATCCCAATCAGCATCAGAACCTTTAATCTCAGTCAGCATCAGAATCCTTAATCCCAATCAGCATCAGAACCTTTAATCCCAGTCAGCATCAGAACCTTTAATCCCAGTCAGCATCAGAACCTTTAATCCCAGTCAGCATCAGAACCTTTAATCCCAGTCAGCATCGGAACCTTTAATCCCAGTCAGCATCAGAACCTTTAATCCCAGTCAGCATCCAGAACCTTTAATACCAGTCAGCATCCAGAACCTTTAATCCCAGTCAGAATCAGAACCTTTAATCTCAGTCAGCATCAGAACCTTTAATCCCAGTCAGAATCAGAACCTTTAATCTCAGTCAGCATCAGAATCCTTAATCCCAATCAGCATCAGAACCTTTAATCCCAGTCAGCATCTAGAACCTTTAATCCCAGTCAGCATCCAGAACCTTTAATCCAAGTAAGCATCTTGAACCCTTTAATCCCAATAAGTATCAGAACCTTTAATCCCAGTCAGCATCCAGAACCTTTAATCTCAGTCAGCATCCAGAACCTTTAATACCAGTCAGCATCCAGAACCTTTAATACCAGTCAGCATCCAGAACCTTTAATCCCAGTCAGCATCAGAACCTTTAATCTCAGTCAGCATCAGAATCCTTAATCCCAATCAGCATCGGAACCTTTAATCCCAGTCAGCATCAGAACCTTTAATCCCAGTGAGCATCAGAACCTCGTGTTTTGATGAATCTACCTGCTGTGTAGAATATTTCATTCCACATTCTTACAGTTTAAACAGTTCTTCATCAGGACCTGAGTTAATCTGGTCTAGATTCTAGAAAAACAGATGTAATTAGATTTTTTTGCATTTCAGATTTGACTACATGCCATGTAGAAAATATCAGTCCAGATTTGAAGGGTGTAACTCTCGTAGTCTTTGATCAGGACCTGATCTAATGTTGTCAAGGTCTCCAAAAGCAGTGGAATGGCCTTTATTCATCTCATCACCAGAAACCGGGACTTTAACCTCTTAAAGGGGAAGTTCAGAATTTTTGACATAGGGCCTCATTTACAAGTGAGCCAGAATGCTACTTATCACTGAAGACAGTTTCAACATATTTCATCCCGTTATTCTAGTTCCAGGAGGTTGCTGATGCTAATGCTAGTGGAAGTCAATAGGAATCTGCTAGCCTGTCATTAAAAACAAGCTTATCCACTCTACAGAACATCCGAGGCAAATCAGCAAGATTATCTGTATAAATGTCGTGTTAAACTAGTAAACTCGTGTGTTAAACAAGTAAAACTAGCCTTGTATGGCAAATTTTGTATTACATATTAAGGTACTAGTTTCTTACCAGCTTACTACCTTTGCCAGTGTATTTCGGTTCATAGAGACATGGTGACAGTTAGTTTGATGAAAAAAGTTCAAAATCATCTTCAAAGTCCGACATCCTCATGCCTTTCAGACGTGGCCGTAATTTAGACTTTGTATTTGTGTAATCAGATTCCTTCATGCACGTAGCAGCAGATGACATCACTAAAAAAATAAAATTTGTAAAGTTTCTCAGCAGCAACAATCAAAATGCAACGAAACGCAGGTTAGTTTTATTTGTAACATTATTCTGTGTAACACGGCATTTACACAGATAGTCTGAAATTAGAAATGATTTGCATCGAATGTTCTGTGGAGTGGATAAGATTTTTATTAATGACAGGCTAGCAGATTCCTATTGACTTGCACTAGCATTAGCACTGGTGACCCACTGGAACTAGAATAACTGAATGAAATATGTTGAAACTGTCTCCAGTGATAAGCAGCATTCTGGCTCACTTGTAAATGAAGCCCTATGTCACAAATCCTGAACTTCCCCTTTAAGCTCTATCGCTCTTTTTATGGTTTCTGCTTGAAAATGACATACCCAAAATGAATATAGTATATCTCTGCACCTCCAAGGTGTATTTGAGTAATTTTGGTGTCATAATAAAGGGAACACTTGGGACTTTTGTTCAAATGTGTAAGTCAGAATTTCTGTTAGTCATTCTAAGTAAGTTGTTGTTTATATTTGTATTCTTTGGCTTCTGGTTCACTGAGTTCTTGTCGTAGAGAAATAATAGTGGTACTGTTGAAATCGTCAGGATCTTAGCTTTCATATGCTGTTTGTTTGTCTACCATGAAGTATCAGAGAGGTAGCGATGGAAATGTGCAGAGTGGGTGGACGCTCTGACCTTATTTAGATTTTGATATTTAAACATTATTATGCTCGGTGTATGTTAAAATGACTTATATGTGCTTGTAGCAGAGCTTCTCCTGTTTAATTTGATGTATGGTATGGCTACATTGCTACATAATTAGTGCAAAATTGTGCATCTTTTGCTGCAGTGAGTCTCAAGGTCCCCCAATTGGGGGACCTTGGGGTTTAAGAGGCTACAGCGATCATGCAACACGGAGTTACCTCCATCAGACATTTTGGTTTCATTTAGAAATGCTGTTTTTGTGCAAACTGTGTGAAGACATCATAAAGAGACTTTTGGAATGTTGGTCATGTCCTTGATGGAGGACATGACAGTGTCTCAGTGACTCCGTTTGTGTATATAGTAACTAGAAAAGAGCTGTATGATTTAAAGGTGAACTTCATTTCACAGTTCTTGAGCCCACTGTGCTGCCGGACCACAGAAAGTACTTTTAATTTTATTTGGTATCTGCAGATTCTCATTAAGCACACAGAAATTTATTTACATTTTTTCTTCATTTATGTCTCAAAACTCTGTAAATGTAGGATTAAAAACTGTTATGTCTTTCTGATTAGTATAATAATATTGTGAAACCAAAATAATGCATAGCATTATGTCTATGGTTTAATCTGAACAAGGTTTTATTCCTTAAGTTGGATAAATTTGCTAAAGTTTTCTCTTTGTTGTCAAAAAAGTAACTGGAAGGTTTTGTTGATGACAGCAAATCATTTACGTCATCCAAATGTGAGTTTATGGTGAAATACCGCCAACTGGTGATCAAGTAACAGGATGATATATTTATGGTTTGAATTAATCAAAGTGTACTTTCAGAAGGAAAGAATATGTGCATCCAATATGTTGATGAAAAGAAGACTTAAAGTCTAGATCATGACTTCTTTTTAGATTGTGTGTTTTAATCTAATTAAAAGCCATACTGATTCTGCTCATAAACAGTCCTGATCCAAGCAGCAGACTCCATCTGTTCCCGCTATTGTGGGAGATAATAAGAAGCTGATGGATTAAGCTATCAAAGGAGAACTTAAAGCTGGACCAACATAAAACTGTACTCCTTTCAGACGGTTTCTAAATGAATGAATGGAGCCTCGCTGGGTGGGAAAATACTTTATGTATCCTGTTTTATGATTTATTTGATCAGTTTGGAAAATCTGAAAAGAGTGGCTGAATTCCTGATTTGGACAAAGAGCTGCATCTATGAAAAACTGAGTCTTTAAAGATCAAAGATGTTCAGAGGATCTCCAGTTTGTCTCCAGATGTGAGAAGAATGAAGGATTTCCATATTTCTAATCTACGGTCAGAATATCAGTAAACTGTTCAATCAATCTGGAGGAATTTCAGCGTGTAAAGGACCAAATGGACCAATGATCTCTGATCCCTCACGTGGACCTGCATCCTGGTCTGGGGTCAGATCAGGGTTCTGTGATGGTCTGGGGTCAGATCAGGTGGGAATGTTGCAAGGTAGTAACGTATTAGATTGGGAATGTTGCAGAATGGGAACATTACAGACAGGGAATTTTGAAGAGTGGGAATGTATCAGAGTGGGAATTTTGCAGTGTGGTAACATTACCATGAGAACATTGCAGGGTGAAACATTGAAAAATGGAAATATTACAAAAAGGGAATGTTGGAACATTGCAGATTGGGAACATAACAGACAGGGAATGTTGGGCAGGAACGTTGCAGGGTGGGAACGTATCAGGACTCTAATGTTGCAGGGTAGGAACAATACAGGGAGGGAACATTGCAGGGTGACAACGTATCAAAGCGGGAACGTTGCAAAATGGGAACGTTACAGAGAGGGCATGTTGGAAAGCGGGAATGTTGCAGGGTGGGAACGAGTCAGGACAGGAATGTTGCAGAGTGGAAACATTACAGTGAAGGAATGTTGGAGAGCAGGAGTACAGAGCTGGAACAATCTGCAGTAACCTTGCGGAATGGGAACATTGCAGGGTGGGAACGTTGCAGAATGGGAGCATTGCAGGGTGGGAACGTTGGAGAGTGGGAGCATTGCAGGGTGGGAACGCTGCAGAATGGGAACATTGCAGGGTGGAAACGTTGCAGAATGGGAACATTGCAGGGTGGGAACGTTGGAGAGTGGGAGGGGGGGAACGTTGCAGAATGGGAACATTGCAGGGTGGGAACGTTGGAGAGTGGGAGCATTGCAGGGTGGGAACGTTGGAGAGTGGGAGCATTGCAGGGTGGGAACGTTGCAGAATGGGAACATTGCAGGGTGGGAACGTTGCAGAATGGGAACATTGCAGGGTGGGAACGTTGGAGAGTGGGAACGTTGCAGAATGGGAACATTGCAGGGTGGGAACGTTGCAGAATGGGAACATTGCAGGGTGGGAACGTTGCAGAATGGGAACATTGCAGGGTGGGAACGTTGGAGAGTGGGAGCACAGAACTGGAATATTCTGCAGGTCCAAAATGGAAAACTGGATGAATACTACGGAATGAAATGAAACAGTTAAAGCAAAAGACCTCTGAGTGTAAAAACTTAATCATCCGTTTAAATAACAGAAAAGTAAACCATCAACTTTTGTCCTATAAGATCAAAATCCACAAATAGCCTTGAATAAGTTTCCTATTTTTGAAGACGCACTCTGTAGTTGACGGTAAAACCAACAGGATCCTGAGCACCGTTTCACGGTTTGAAAGTTTTCCCTGGTTTCACTTTTCTGTGTCTGAAACATTTTAAAGCTCTTTAAAGTCCAATTTATGGATGTTATTGTCATTTTACGGCCTTAATTTAGCATATATTACAACTTTTTAAGACTCCGTGGACACCTGGCTGTAGCTCGGCAGGTATTTATCTGTAATCCAGTGTTGTGTAAACAAAGAGAAAATAAAAGTTTATTAGCATATTTACAACAGTTCATCCTGAGGGGAGAATGAGTTTCTGAACTGAATGTGGAAGCAATCAGTGAAACCTGTTGTGAGATATTTAAGCTTACGCATTTGTTTTATACAAGTCCAGAAGGATTCCTCTCACACGTTTAATGATTTCACCTCATGCTTTGAAAAGTCAACTTTATGATACCATAACTAGATCGATTTTTGTGGGGTTACACAAATAAGATTTATGATACTTTGTGGTGTTTTATGGAAACTTTTAAATACATTTCAACAAGTCAAAGTGGATTTAATTTAACTGGAGTTTAATTAAATATAAATTGCTTTGCTTCAACAATCTGTTGACTTTTATGTGGCACAAATATGGCCAACAGGTGGTTTACACCTCCCATGATCTGAGGCTGAGTCAGTGATCTGCTGTACAAAAGGAACTCTAATTAAAACATGGAAGTCATGCACACAAAAGTCTAAGTATGTGCAGCAAATCTGCTCATGCTTCCTCAGCCCTGATGTCATGAAATGTCTGAGTCTTTTACAATATAACCTGACATGTCATCAAGCATCACCTCATATCCTCCAATCAGCTTTTCATTTAATCTCAGCATTCATTCCTTTGTGTCGGCTCTAATCCAGTTTTTCTTTCATCTCCTGGACTCATATTTACTTCTTCTCCTCATTTTGGTCCCATCTCATCACTGTGGCTGTAATAATGCTGCGACACACTGCTGACCATCTAACACACAACACTCGCTAAACATCTTCCCTCCAGCTGGATGTCTCCCCTATTTTAGTCATAAGTCCATGCTTCAGCTGGAAGTTCAAAGTATTTACTGACCGTGCCACATCAAGAAGCTGGTGTGGTGCAAACCAGTGCAGAATGGTGTACTGGTTCTTACCAAAAACTGGTATGGGGCAGGGCTAAAGGGTGTTCAGGCGAGCAATGGTCACATCTGAAATTTGATTGGCCACCCTAGGTGCCACACTAGGTGATTGACATGTCACTGACTGCAGGAAGGAAGAAACATTTTCAGACCTAAATGGATGAACAGTATATCTACAACAGTATCACTACACCAGTATCACTGTACTAGCATTACTACACCAGTATCACTGTACTAGCATTACTACACCAGTATCACTGTACTAGCATTACTACACAAGTATCACTACACCAGTATCACTGTACTAGCATTACTACACAAGTATCACTGTACTAGCATTACTACACAAGTATCACTGTACTAGCATTACTACACAAGTATCACTGTACTAGCATTACTACACAAGTATCACTACACCAACATTGCACCAGCATCACCACACCAGCATCACCACACCAGTATCATAACTCCAGCATCACTGTAGTATCACTACACCAACATTGCACCAGCATCACCACACCAGCATCACTACACCAGCATCACTACACCAGTATCACAACTCCAGCATCACTACATTGGTATCACTACACCAACATTGCACCAGCATCACTACACCAGTATCACAACTCCAGCATCACTACATTAGTATCACTACACCAACATTGCACCAGAATCACTACACCAGTATCACAACTCCAGCATCACTACATTGGTATCACTACACCAGCATTGCATCAGCATCACCACACCAGCATCACTACACCAGTATCACAACTCCAGCATCACTACATTAGTATCACTACACCAGAATCACTACACCAGTATCACAACTCCAGCATCACTACACCAGTATCACAACTCCAGCATCACTACACCAGTATCACAACTCCAGCATCACTACATTGGTATCACTACACCAGCATTGCATCAGCATCACCACACCAGCATCACTACATCAGTATCACTACTCCAGGATCACTACATAAGTATCACTACACCAACACTACACAAGCATCAGCACACCAGCATCACTGCACTAGGATTACTACACCAGCATCACTACTCCAGCATCACTGCATCAGTATTCCTGCACCAGCATCACTACACCAGTATCACTACACCAGTATCACTACTCCAGGATCACTACATAAGTATCACTACACCAGAATCACTACACCAGTATCACAACTCCAGCATCACTACACCAGTATCACAACTCCAGCATCACTACATTAGTATCACTACACCAGAATCACTACACCAGTATCACAACTCCAGCATCACTACACCAGTATCACAACTCCAGCATCACTACACCAGTATCACAACTCCAGCATCACTACATTGGTATCACTACACCAGCATTGCATCAGCATCACCACACCAGCATCACTACATCAGTATCACTACTCCAGGATCACTACATAAGTATCACTACACCAACACTACACAAGCATCAGCACACCAGCATCACTGCACTAGGATAACTACACCAGCATCACTACTCCAGCATCACTGCATCAGTATTCCTGCACCAGCATCACTACAGCAGTATCACTGCACCAGTATCACTACTCCAGCATCACTACCCCAGCATCACTACACCAGTATCACTACACCAACATTGCATCAGCATCACCACACCATCATCAATACTCCAGCATCACTGCACCAGCATTATCACACCATCATCAATGGACTAGCATTACTACACCAGCATCACCACACCATCATCACTACACCAGTATCACAACACAAACACTGCACCTGCATCACTACATCAGTATCTGCACCAGTATTTCTACACCAGCATCACCCACTGGTATCAGAATCTCTATATCGTTCAGGTAAAACAGACAACGATGGAGGACACTGGGGTCAGATGTGTCTATTTGAGGAACCGACTATGTACAGATTCACACTTCGCACAATCGGTTCGATCCTGTTTCAACTCACCGGTGTCAAAAGTCTGGTACAAACGGCCTCCGGTCCCACTTGCAAAGTTGGAAACGTGCTGGTGTGCCTCCATGTCATGTGACCACATTTGGGTCGGTGACAGCGCCTGCTTCACTCCAGTCCAGTGGGTGGCGCTAATAGTTAATTGTTGTTTGACATCCACCCAAACATGCTCATAAAGCTTTGTACCGTCACAGTTTTCTGACAACTGCCTGATGGCGAGTTTGTGTAGCTGCTGAGCTAAAGACAACAAGAGCTGCTGATCATGCTTTTGAAGGAACGCTTCTACGTAGGCGGCGTCACTACACCTTCGTCATGTGGGTGAATAACGCAATTGTTCCATGCCAGCAGCCATTGCAGACCACCTCTGGAGGTGGGCCTGGGCACCATGCCACTGCCATCGGTCACACGGAAGTTTAAACGTGAAGGACGTTACCCCCCCGCTGTTTCTACCCGGGACACACTCCAACCATGCCAAGTGTGACTGACCCCTAAGACAAGGAAAGATAGCAACACCATCATAGTCTGCAAAAAAATCTGGTTCTGTTAAATTCTGTGGTGAAAGATGGATTCAGGGAGATCAATATGTGGTCATACATGAAAAAACTGGTCTCATTCAGAGAAACACTGTCATTTATGATACTTGTCATATCATTCAGTATTACTACAAAGTTACTCTGCTGCAATGTGAAAGTATTAGAGCTGGAGATTATATTACTGTCTTGTCAGAAAGCCAAACAAGTGCCAACAACACAGGACATGAAACGAGTGAATCTTTTCAGACTTAATGGAAAACAAATGGGAGCTCTCACTGGAGAAAAATGTGAGCGTTGTTTCCATTTTTATAATAAAATCAATCATCTAAAAACATAAAAGAAGTTATGTGTTGAAAAGGCAAACTGGGTCGGTGTTTTTCTAGTTTATGTTTTACTAGAAATTTAGCCTTTGAGAGTGACAGTGAAGACTCATTTATGTAAGAATTAAGTGCAAAGACAACATCATCAACATTTCCAGTCACGGGAAGGAACACATTCGTTCAATTTCATGGCTTCAAAATGCCTGTTGCTTGGTTTCCACGTTTCTGCTGCACGATCAGTGTTAAAATGGCAGAATTATAAAATTCTAAAGGTAAGGCTTTCACTTTCACAACCTTCATAAATAAGGAGGACATTTGGTTTTTTGTGGATTCACTTCTTAATATCTACATGCCAATATCAGCTTCTCTCATCCAGATAATGACAAATTCAGACTATTATGAAATGAATGAACATTTTGTTGTTTCTATAGTAACGAGTTGACAGTTATGTATAGATTCCACTAAATAATTTCTTTGGATAAACCTTATTTTGACAGCTCTATTAAAAAATATTGATATCGATATTGACAATACAAGCCCTTTATTTACTTGATATCAGATCGATACCAAATCTTGCAGTATTGCACACCCCAGGACCAAAGTATAACCAGAACCCAGACGGCAGAAATGTTTTGCTTCTTCGTTGTTTGCTTGTGGTAAACGGCTTGCTTTTGATCCTGGCCAATCAGTGAGCCAGATATTCTTCTTTCTTCTTGGTGAGCAGTTGTTTTGGGGAATAGCACCCCCTAGCGAGCAGCTGTAGGAACTGCATGACCTGGTCTTGGCAAACGAAGTCCCACAGACTATCCAACAATAAGATTATTTATTTATCCTGATGAATAAATAAATCAACATGTAGTATCAGTATACCCCAGCTGCTTTGCAGAGTTTTAGTTTGGGATGAAACTACTCAGAACAGACCAGATCATCTTTGTTTGCCACCAACTATGAGCTCTGTCTGCTGATACAGATGTGTTGTAGTTATAAAGAGAGCGGAGGTGTAGCTGGGTGGAAACATCACCTGTGGGCAACGACCACAGTGGTCCTGTTGGTGCAGACCTTGGCCAGCGAAGTCTGGATGTTCCTCTCAGTCTGGGTGTCCAGCGAGGACGTCGCCTGGAGGAATAAACGGTGTCGGTGTGAGAAAAAGATGGAGTATGAATAATTCCTGAGTCAGAGTGGAGGCTTCAGACGAGGATGTCAAATTTAGTCTAAATAAAACATTCAGGGACTAGTGTCAGTTTAATAAGGAGGTATTCAGATTCTTCACATTTTCCACATTTTCTTGAATCAGGATATTATTAAAGTAGTATTACATAACTTCCTACATGATATATTGATACTGACTCATTTTAATGGCACACTGATATTTATTAGAAAAATTTCTTGGAGTCGTTCCCCTGCAACATCCCGAGGCTGAGAAACTGTACTTCACTGCTTTTTTCTCCTGTGTTGCTGCATTGCTAAACAGCAGGATTTTGCTTTACGGCATCACATCATACGCTAACAACTGGATGTCAGCACACCGGCCATTTGTGAGCGCACCGTGGCTGATTCAGCAGAGAACAACAGGACATTAGTGAAGGAGAAGAGGAAGGAAAGATAGAAAACGAGAAAGAGAAATATAGTCAAAATAGTCAACATCAGTCAACTTATACTGGCTGGAGAGATCTCAGAGAAGAGACAGGAGGAAGATGACGCTGGATTAAGATAAGAACAAGAATAACAATACATTTCAAGAAACCCAAGGACACTGTACACACCAAGTAACAAATCAATGGAAAGACAAAAATAGTCGAAATGCAATACAAAATACATGGATGAAAGTAGAAGACAACCAGATAAAACATTTAAAAAGAGAGCAGAACTAGAGCGGATTCAACAGATGAAGTAGATGATGCCAGAGTTTGTAGGCAAGTTTGAACGGGTGGGTTTTGAGATGTGATTTAAAGAGAACAAAATAATTGATATTTCAGAGATCAGGAGGGAGTTCCAGAGATTAGGGGAGGAGCAGCTAAAAGCCTGAGTCCCCAAGATGAAGATGATGATGCTGGAATAGCATGACGATGATGGATTAAGATAAAGATGATGTCGGATAAAGATGAAGATGATGCTGGACTAGGATGAAGATGATGCTGACTACAATGAAGATGATGATGCTGGATTGAGATGAAGATAATGGCGATGATGGATTAAGATAAAGATAATGCTGGATAAAGATGAAGATGATGGTAGACTAGGAAGAAGATGATGATGGATTAGGATGAAGATTATACTGAATTAGGATGAAAATGATGCTGGATTAGGGAGAAAACGATGCTGGATTAGGATGAAGACAATGTTGGATTAGGATGAAGATGATGCTGGATTAGGCCAAAGATGTTGCTGTTTGATTAGGATGACAATGATGGTGGATTGAGATGAAGATAATGCTGACTACAATGAAGATGATGATGCTGGATTAAGATGAAGATAATGGCGATGATGGATTAAGATAAAGATAATGCTGGATAAAGATGAAGATGATGGTAGACTAGGATGAAGATGATGATGGATTAGGATGAAGATTATACTGGATTAGGATGAAAATTATGCTGGATTAGGGAGAAAACGATGCTGGATTAGGATGAAGACAATGTCGAATTAGGATGAAGATGATGCCGGATTAGGCCAAAGATGTTGCTGTTTGATTAGGATGACGGTGATGGTGAATTGAGATGAAGATAATGCTGACTACAATGCAGATGATGATGCTGGATTAAGATAAAGATGATGGCAATTATGGATTAAGATAAAGATAATGCTGGATAAAGATGAAGATGATGGTGGTTTAGGATGAAGATAATACTGGAATCAGGATGGAGATGATGCTGGATTAGGGAGAAAACAATGCTGGATTAGGATGAATACAATGTTGGATTAGGAGAAAGATGATGCTGCTGGATTAGGCCAAACATGATGCTGTTTGATTAGGATGACGATGATGGTGGATTGAGATGAAGATGATGCTGGGTTAGAATGAAGATGATGTTGGATTAGAATAAAGATGATGCTGCTGGATTATGATGAAGATTATGCTGGATTAGGTTGAAGATAATGCTGCTGGATTAGGATGAAAATGCTGCTGATAAGGATGAAGATGATGCTGGATAAGGATGAAGATGATGTTAGATCAGGATGATTAGCTGGTGCTGGATTAAAATGAAGATAATGCTGGATTAGGTTAAAGATGCCACTGGATTATGATTAAGAATACGCTGGGTTAGGAGAAAGATGATGATGCTGGATTAGGTGAAGATGATGCTGGATTATGATGACTATAATGCTGGATTAGGATAACTGTGATGCTGGATTAGGATGAAGATTATGCTGGTTTAGGATGCCGGTGGTGATGGATTATAATGAAGATTCTGCTGGATAAGAATGAAGATAATGCTGGATTAGGAAGAATTTAATGCTGGATTAGGATGACGATGCTGCTAGGACAGGATGAAGATGATGCTGGATTAGAATGAAGATGATGCTGGTTTAAGATTAAGATGATGCTTGACTAGGATGAAGATAATGCTGCTGGATTACAATGAAGGTGATGCTGGATTAGGATGACGGTGGTGCTGGATTAGGATGAAGATGATGCTGGATGAGGATTAAGATTATGCTGGACGGGGCGGTGTTTAGCTCAGTTGGTTGAGCAGCCGCCCCATGAACAGAGGCTACAGTTCCTCAGTGCAGTCGGCCCCGGTTCGGTTCCCGGTCCAGGTCCCTTTGCTGCATGTCACTCCCCACTCTCTCTGCCCCTTTCCTGTCACTATATACTGTCATATAAACGCCACTAGTGCCCAAAAAAAAAAAAAAAAAGATTATGCTGGACTAGGATAAAAATTATGCTGCTGGATTAGTTTCAGAATGATGCTGGACTAGGATGAAGATAATGCTGGATTTAGATGAAGATGAGGCTTCTGAATTTGGATGATTATGATGGTGGATTAAAATTAAGATGATACTGGATTAGGCCGAAGATGATGCTGTTGGATTAGGATGAAGATGATGCTGGATTAAGATTAAGATGACGCTGGATGAGGCCAAAGATGATGCTGGGTAAGGATGAAGATGGTGATGCTGGAAGAGGATGAAGGTGATGCTGGTTAGGATGGAGATGCTGCTGAATTAGGATTAAGATTATGCTGGATTAGGTTTAAGATAATGCTGTTGGATTAGGATAAAAATGATGCTGGATAAGGATGAAGTCATGCTGGATTAGAATGAATGTGATGCTGGATTAGAAGGATGATGATGCTAGACTAAGATGAAGATGATGCTGGATTAGGATGAAGATGATGCTGGACTAGGAAGAAGATTATGCTGAATTAGGATGAAGATGATACTGGATTATGATGAAGATTATGCTGGATTAGGTTGGAGGTATTGCTGCTGGATCAGGATTAAGATTATGCTGGATTAGGATGAATATAATGCTGGATTAGGATGACGGTTGTGCTGGATTTGGATGAAGCTGATGCTGGATTAGGGTGAATTTGATGCTGGATTAGAATGAAGATGCTGCTAGAATAGGATGAAGATGATGCTGGATTAGGATGAAGATGATGCTGGACTAGGATGACAATGATGTTGCTGGATTACAATGGAGGTGATGCTAGACAAGGATGAAGATGATTCTGGATTAGGGTGAATTTGATGCTGGATTAGAATGAAAATGCTGCTAGAATAAGATGAAGATCATGCTGGATCAGGATGAATATGATGCGGTACCAGGATGAATTTGATGCAGGATTAAGATGAGGATGATGCTGGACTAGGATGAAGATGATGCTGATCAGGATGAAGATGATGCTGGAACAGGATGAAGAAGATGCTGGATTAGGATGAAGATGATGCTGGATTGGGATGGAGGTGATGCTGGATTAGGATGAAGATGATGCTGGACTAGAATGAAGATGATGCTGGATGAGGATGATGGTGGATTAAAATTAAGAGGATGCTGGATTATGATGAAGAGGATGCCGGATTAGGGTGAAGATGATGCTGGGTTAGGATGAGGATTATGTTGGATTAGGATGAAAGTGATGCTGGATTAGGATTTAGATGATACTGGTCAGCTGGGAGATCTCAGAGAGAAGCAGCCTTCGTTCAGTGGTTGAGCTTTGAAATGAATTTAATCATGAAAGTTTCAGAAAATCTAAATTTGTAATTTGTTTAAATGATTTTTTCTGGCCATTTTCATTATTTTGAGAAAACTGAACCAGGTCCAGTTTAGGGATGGGTACCTTTCACATTTGAATCGATACGGTACCAACTTTTGGTACCTGTGAATCGGTACCGGTACCAAACGGTACCAGTTTTCGGTACTTTTATGTGTGTTTATATGGCAATAACAGATTTATTTCTCATTCTCAACATAGTATTTTTTAATACTATATTAAAGCAAAATCCAGCTGTTTCTCTATGATGTCAGAGCGTCTGGTAACAGGGAAACTTAACGGTTTCCTCAAGTTTTTTTATACATAACATTTCATGAAGCCTATACAGGAAAATTCAAAGTGCTTTAGATAAACCATAAGCATTGCAGCGGGGTGTAAAAGGGAAAATGATTAGGAACAAAAAAGTAGACGTATGATTTTAAAATGATAAACATTAAAAATATTTAAGATTAAAAAGAGAGCATAGAGCCGTGCAGATTTCAACTTTAGAGTAAAATCTAAGTGAATGCAGCTGAGAACAAGTGTTTCAGCTGATCTGAGACTTTCTGGGAGTTTGTTCCAGACGAAATAATAATAATGACAGAATAATTTAATGAGAAAAAAAGACGGAATATTCTCCGACACTAAACTGATTTTGTGGCGGCGTTTTGCGCAGGTCTGGAGGCTGTAATCCTGCTGCAGGGATCAGGTTACTAACTTGATGCAGACAGTTTCTGCCGTGCTGGTTAAACCATACAAGCTGTTTCAGAGACGCAGACTCTTATTTATCAGATGTAAGTATGGGGGCTGGTGCACTCGCGTGCGGAAACTCCGCCGTGATGAAGAGTTTAATAAAGATGTGGGACGCGACAGAGGGAGGGAGAGACGTGACATGCGCGTCGCTTCAGAACTGGTTTACTGTCCTGGTTGATGGTAAACTCAGTAAATATTCACATCGTATTAAGTTCTTAAACGGCAGTTTGTGAACCTGCTGGTTATTATCTGCTCCCGATTACATCTGTTCAGCCGCCGAGGCGCTGACGGACTTCTCCCTCTTTTTTTTTCTGCGGGCTGCAGATGACGCGTCGGGAACGGAGCTTTGAAAAGAATATTGTGTTTAATCAGCTGCTTCCTCAGATCAGACGTGTTCCCGCCGCTGGCATCACAAATAATGCAGCGAACTTGATGTTTTAGAGAAGTGAAGCAGGAAAGCTTCTGACTGAACATGCGGCTGCTGCTGCTGATGTCATGCTGCGATGCAACGTTCACAGAAATCACAAACTCTTCCACTACCTCATATTAAAAAAGGATGCATTTAGGTACCGAAACATGGTACCGTTTGATTTTACGCGAATCGGTACCCGGTAGTACCGACGGAGTTCGGTAGTTACCAATAAAAGTACCGATTTCGGTACCCATCCCTAGTCCAGTTACAGTTATGTTTCCTTTTAAAGCAGAACTCAGTAACTTCAGCTCGGGGCTCCCTCTAGTGGCGTCCTTTCATTGTCGTAAAGTTCAACCCCCCCTACACCCACACAGCACACAGACGGCTTCTCTACCTGTCTTTCCTCTATTTTGATCCCTGGATATATTTCTAAGCGTTTATTAGCTTATTGATGCTACTTTGCTGCGTTGGTAGCAGCACCTCTTCTCCCTCTGCTCAAAGCAGAGTCCTGTCTCTCCTGCAATAGGACGTTTTACCCGCGATTTGCGGGTAAATATGCCGTGGATTATATTTTTCTCTGGTGTTGGCGGGCAGCAGGTAAGAATACGAACTTTTATTTACTTTATGCGGACATGACAAGTGATTATTGAGCCTGAAGCAGTGATGCTTCACCCGACGCCCAGGCAGCGCAAGCTACATGAATCACTCTGGTCCAGCAAAGAGTTGGTTATGAGAGCCAGGAGCCGCGTTTAGGTGGTGTGAAGCTAAAGAAATGTTTTCTTTGAATTAGAGCTGGAAGCAGCTCGGTAGATAGGGGACCTGAGTACCGTACAGCGGTTTCTGTTGTCGCAAGTTCTGCTCAGGTCGGCTCAGACAGACTTGCCAAGAGCTGCTCGCAGGCAAGAGGCACCAGCGGGAGGGAGAGACATCGAATCGCTCCGTAAACACTTTGTTTAGCCCCACAGGGATTCCGAAAAGCATTTATTGAGGTAAAAAAGTTACTGAGTTCTCCTTTAATAAGCTGATTGTTTAAGTTTTCACAGGAAATGGTGACCCTTCCTGCGTCTTCTTCATCCTCACCTCGTCCAGCAGGATGATCTGAGGATCCTTCAGAATGGTTCGAGCGATGGCGACTCTCTGCTTCTCCCCACCGCTGAGTTTCAGGCCCCGCTCCCCCACCTCCGTGTCATAGCCTGCAGAAACGCCGTCACATTGGTTATTCTGGTCATTATTCACCACACACCCAGTGGACCCAGAAGACGTTCACACACCAGAGCCTGACCCTGAGGCAGCTCCAGGATCCGGCGGTGGACGTCGGCAGCCATGGCGGCTGCCTGCACCTCCTGCTCGCTGGCGCTGACTCGGCTGTAGCGGATGTTGTTCCCAATGGTGTCATTGAAAAGGACCGTATCCTGAGGAACCACGCCGATGTACGACCTGAGAGAGGACTGACGCACCTGGAGCAGAGGAACCAATACAGTAAATCCAGTTATTCTGGTGCATTTCTGCAGGGTTTCCCATTGATGTGTCAAAAAGTGTCTGAGTGCAGATAGAGATGTAAATATACACATGAAATACATCAGAATGACATTCCAGGTTGTCTCCATGTTGAAATGACAGATCTTGTATTTGTAGGGAGGAAACACCTGGAATGTTGTCAGCTTGTAGGATTTTCTGTAACATGTTGAACTGAGTGGAACTCTCCCTCTCTTTCCAGGGAGCATACATCTGCATTAAACTTTCATGGCTAGATCCATCCTATACTATATAATGCATGCTGCCCCAGGTCACAGACAGCGCACATGTCCTGAACTGATTCCCATTCCCGTCTCTTCTCTAGGCTTCCACATACAAGACTCACCTCATTCTGCTTCTCCACATTTGTTAATGACCCCGGCTGTGGCCTGATACGATGTGGAATCAGAAATTCTGCCATTGACTTATTTAATGTGTCTGAAGAACACCCACTTATAAAAAAAAAAACTTCTTGTATAAAACTGAAACTTTCTGAAAAAA
Organism: Atherinomorus stipes; assembly: GCA_023101725.1. Classification (NCBI taxonomy): domain Eukaryota; kingdom Metazoa; phylum Chordata; class Actinopteri; order Atheriniformes; family Atherinidae; genus Atherinomorus; species Atherinomorus stipes. Next base: position 31,334 of record JALJCO010001683.1, on the reverse strand, counting down.
AATGTGGTCCAATGTCTTCATGAATAAAGAAGAAAAAGACGTCCAGTTGCCTTTAGAACCAGCACCAGCCTGCGGCCCACTATATTAGTTGCACCTTTAATTTCTGATTAAAGCCCCCAACTGAACTTATGCTGATTTCTCACTTTGATGCCCCCTTACAACAGCTGATCCATCATCATCTTCATCTAAATTCAGCATCATCTTCATCCTAATCCGGCATGATCTTCCTCTCGTCTTTTCTTTGAGGTATCCCCTAATGATGGCTAACTAACTAATCTTTGTCGTGATCCAGCATCATCTTCAACCTAATCCAGCATCACCCTCATCCCAATCCAGCATAATCTTCACCCTAAAATAGCATCATCTACATCCTAATCCAGCATCATCGTCATCCTCGTCAAGCATCATCTTCATCCTAAACCAGCATCATCTTCATCCTAGTCCAGCATCATATTCATTCTAATCCACCATCATCTTCATCCTAATCCAGCACCATCTTCATCTTAGCCCAGCATCCTCTTTAACTGAATCCAGAATCATCTTCATCCTAATCCGGCACCATCTTCATCTCAGTCCAGCATCATCTTCATCTGAATCCAGAATCATCTTCATCCTAATCCAGCATCACCTTCATCCCGTCTCTTCTCTGAGATCTCTCCAGACAGTAAAAGTCACTATAATGATGTCTTTAGTCTTACTGCATCTCTGTCTCATTTTTTTTCGCTTACCCCTCTTTGGTTTCCTTGCTGAATCAGCCACAACCATCTCTAAGGTTTCCAGAGAATCGTCTGAGGAAGAGAAAATCTCCAGAGAGCAGTAGTTGTCTGGACCAGAATGCAGCCGAAGACCACAGCTTGAGTCACTCCTGTCAGCTAAAAACACAAACTAAAGCTACAATTTACACAGACTCACCAAAACTGGACAATAGAAGATGGAGAAACTTTGCTGGTCTGATGAGTCTGAATCTCAGAGTCGACTTAGAAGTCCTAATGCTGACAACAACACAAACAATCCAAACCTCAAAAATGCCCAGATTGTCTAAGCAGATGCTGTATTGGAAGAATCTTACACCCTTTACACCCAACAGTTGTTTTCTCTGCTTTTTACTACCAGAGGAAGTGTGTGTTGCTTTGCATCGTTCGTGGTCGCAGGGCACACTGACGTGGACACCAGATAACTGATGGGAAAACATGGTGAAGAGATGAAAAAGGAACCTTTGTGAGGTTGTAAAATAACAGCATGTTTTGTTAGTGGGGATTAAAATCAGAAGGCGCAATGTTGCATGATTTTATGTTGACTGTTGTGGTCTCTCATTTGTTTTCATATCCAAACAATCAGCAGAGCAGCCATGATGTCTTTATAAATCAGACTCTTGATCTCCCCACAAATAATTTCCGGTTGTCAGCCTCTCTGGATCGTGTGCAGCACTCTGAGACTTTCCCGTGGAAAGCTTTTCTTCAAAACCACAGCAACACAGATTTCCTGCTCCGCCTCGGCTTGGCTGGTAATCACTCGCTTCGCTCTAATTTGATCTTTGCTTTTGTATTTTCTCTATTTTTAAAAAAAATTCTACTGGACAGCAACACAACAAAGCATCTGGTTCTGATAGAAGCAGAACTCCAGCAGCAAATGTGAGGAGAGAAGGAAACAAATGGAGGAGCAGGAATGGATCATGCAAAGATAAAGTTTGACTGACCGGATGATTAATATGATGAGAATAACGATCATCTGAGCCTCACCAGGTCTTAAAATTCAGCACTTTGGACTACACTCTGGACCACACCGAGACCTCCTCCCCCTCCAGCCGGTCTGGTTCCCACAGTCAGGATGAGGTTTGGTCTCTGACTGGACCACACCGAGACCTCCTCCCCATCCAGCCGGTCTGGTTCCTACAGTCAGGATGAGGTTTGGTCTCTGACTGGACCACACCGAGACCTCCTCCCCCTCCAGCCAGTCTAGTTCCTACAGTCAGGATGAGGTTTGGTCTCTGACTGGACCACACCGAGACCTCCTCCCCATCCAGCCGGTCTGGTTCCTACAGTCAGGATGAGGTTTGGTCTCTGACTGGACCACACCGAGACCTCCTCTCCCCTCCAGCCGGTCTGGTTCCTACAGTCAGGATGAGGTTTGGTCTCTTACTGGACCACACCGAGACCTCCTCCCCTCCAGCCAGTCTGGTTCCTACAGTCAGGATGAGGTTTGGTCTCTGACTGGACCACACCGAGACCTCCTCCCCATCCAGCCATTCTAGTTCCTACAGTCAGGATGAGGTTTGGTCTCTGACTGGACCACACCGAGACCTCCTCCCCCTCCAGCCGGTCTGGTTCCTACAGTCAGGATGAGGTTTGGTCTCTGACTGGACCACACCGAGACCTCCTCCCCCTCCAGCCAGTCTGGTTCCTACAGTCAGGATGAGGTTTGGTCTCTGACTGGACCACACCGAGACCTCCTCCCCCTCCAGCCAGTCTAGTTCCTACAGTCAGGATGAGGTTTGGTCTCTGACTGGACCACACCGAGACCTCCTCCCCCTCCAGCCGGTCTGGTTCCTACAGTCAGGATGAGGTTTGGTCTCTGACTGGACCACACCGAGACCTCCTCCCCCTCCAGCCAGTCTAGTTCCTACAGTCAGGATGAGGTTTGGTCTCTGACTGGACCACACCGAGACCTCCTCCCCATCCAGCCGGTCTGGTTCCTACAGTCAGGATGAGGTTTGGTCTCTGACTGGACCACACCGAGACCTCCTCCCCCTCCAGCCGGTCTGGTTCCTACAGTCAGGATGAGGTTTGGTCTCTTACTGGACCACACCGAGACCTCCTCCCCCTCCAGCCAGTCTGGTTCCTACAGTCAGGATGAGGTTTGGTCTCTGACTGGACCACACCGAGACCTCCTCCCCATCCAGCCATTCTGGTTCCTACAGTCAGGATGAGGTTTGGTCTTTTACTGGACCACATTGACACCTCCTCCCCCTCCAGCTGTTTTGAGACAATCACTGCAATCAGGTGTTTTCTGCAACATCCAATCAGACGTCTGCACCTGTTGACAGGTATGTTGGTCCACTGTTCATAAGCAAGGTGCTCTAATTTGTCTGGGACAGTTATGGTGCCTTGTTTCTTTTTAATTATTTTTTTTTAAGAAAAATTAAAAATCAATATTTTCTCGCACTAAATTATAGTGTGCTTGAAATGCTGCAGAGTACATCAGACAGAAAGCACAACCTACCTGCAACCCCCCACCCCCCCAAAAAAACCAACACAAAAACAAAGCTAAACAAAAAACCAACAAGATTTAAATCTTTCACTGATGAAACATTTGTTTTAAAATCTGACTGGGAGGAAACCTAGAAATAAATCGGCTGGAAAGTACATCGTCCTCCAGGATGGTTCTGATCTTTGGCACGTTCATCCAGCATCCAGGTTTTGGGCAGCTCTGTGTTGCTGTGTGTTGTGTGTGCTGCAGAGGTTGCAACAAACCAGACATCCAGCACACTAAATTACATTTGCTTGATTGAATGAAGAGCCGAGTGCTCGGTCCAGCCAGCCTCTACTTCCAGGACTTTGTGAGGCTTAAACACGGTCTCCAGGTGGACGTTGTTTATCAAATCAGCAGATTTATTAGCTGTACTTCTACAGCGGGGAGTTTTTTCCCTAATCCATGGATACATGGAGCTTTTCCAGGCCTGGTGTCAAAGTTTTCTCCTCAGTCAACAGAGTGCAGAAACAACATATTCAGCTCTGTTTATGTAGACTGCAGCGATGCAGTAAAAGAAATTATAAGTTTATTAATGTTCACATTGTTTTTAGAATGTCCTATTGTCTTTCTTCTCTGGTTCCCATTACTGTGTGAACTACCTCTGGAGCTCTAATGCAGCTGGTAAAATGTCAGTTTTAATCAACTTTGATGACGACCTCGCGCTCTTCGCAGGTTGAGTCCTAATGACAATTGTCAATCAGGTGACGTGCAGGCCAGCTGCCTGGCAGTCATCCAGGAACTCACAGAACCACAGTTACCCACGTAATTTTCGTTATAGTTGGTGTTTACCTTTCAATAAGCCATGGTATGCGGTGACAGCTGAATATGTCCATGGTTAGGCAGGGCTAGCAGTGCAAATAAATGTAAATAAAGTAAATTCTTCTTCTTCGTCGTCTTCTTCTTCCTCTGAATTGACAGACCGAACACCGCTTTGGTGTAATGCTGCCCCCTACAGTTTGAAGACGTATATGCATTTAAGAGTGTCCCATTTCCCAGTCACAAAATAGCCCTTAACACTTGGTTTTGAGAGCTACTAATATTGAGGGTTGAGCTTGAGGGTAAAGATTGGAATTGGCCCCAAGTTGGGCCGGACTCTGTACAATCCACACTGGGATAATTCATTAGATCTGGTACAAGCCACACTGGGATGGTCCATGAGACTCGTTATGATCCACTCCATGATGGTCCGTTATACTCAATGCGATCCACACCAACTTGGGCCGTCAGACTCAGTACAATCCACACTGGGATGGTCCGTCAGATCCGGTACGATCCACACCATGATGATCCCTTTGACTTAATACAATTCGCACCAAGTTGGCTTGTTAGACTCAATATAATCAACACCAGGATGGGCCGTTAGACTTGATACGATCCACACTAGGATGGTCAGTTAGATCCGGAACAATCCAGATTGGAATGGTCTGCTAGACTCGGCATGATCCACACTGGAATGGTCCCCAAGACTTGGCACAATCCACACCAAGATCGTCCATTAGACCTGTTATGACCTACACCTTGATGATCTAAAAGACTCCATACAATCCACACCCAGATAGTCCGTTAGACTCTGTACGATCCACATCGGAATGGTCTGTTAGATTTGGTATGATCCACACAGGGATGGTCTCCAAGACTTGGTTTGATCTACACCAGGATTGGCCATTAGACTCAGTATAATCCACATTGGAATGGTCTGCTTAGACTTTGTACGATCCACACCCGGAAGGGCCGTTAAACTCGGTTTGATCCACACTGTGATGGTCCCCTAGACTTGGTATAAACCACACCAAGATAGTCCGTTATATTTGGTACAATCCACACCAGGACAGTCTCCTAGACTCGATACGACTTGGAACTCAGTTCAGTTGGGGGTGCAACATTCTTCCAGGCAGGGTCTGAATTCATGTTGTACAACTAAAATGAATCAGACTTTCCAAATAGCGTATTCCACTCCTCACAACATATGACGCTCCATAATTAAACTCTGGAAGAGAAGACAAGACAAACAATGAACAAGAAAACTGGTTCATCTATTGGTTAATGTAGGACAACAGGTGTTCCCATCAGAGTAAAACATGGATCTGTGTCATCAACGGTCTGGGGTTGATCGGGTTTTCCCGAGTCCTTCCACGCTGCGAGACATTTCTCCCTTTGAACTGAACTGAATTACAGTTACCTGTTTCAATAACTTTTTAAATCTCCATCATCTCTTGAATCTTTTGCAGCCTGAAGTTCAAAACTATTATAATATTATCAAAACATGTTTTCCCTTTTTCCAATTTTATCATCCATACTGTCCATGTTGAAGTTGATGTGTGTTGTTGCTGCACTCAGAGGAGCTGAGGATCATAAACCAGGGACCACTGGACCACATGGTCTGACCATATTAAACGGCCCCATTAGCTCTTTAATAGTCAGACATGGAAAAGGTATTTATATAGCACAACATGGAAAACATGGAGGAAGTGACGACATGTGAAACAGGTAGTCTGTAAAAGTGCCAAAATAAAGCTCAATACCCCCACACAGGTGAGACACAACCCCCCCTAACTCATTCATTTCAGTCACATTCAGTCACAAAACCAGTTCTTCACTGGCTGACGGATTTCTGACGAACAATAAGACAACAAAAAATAGAAGTTAAACCTTTGTTGAAACCGTGTAGAAACAGTTCTGAGGAGGACCAGAACACCTTTAAGTCAAGCAGCACACGTCACTCCCAGCCTGCAGGTTCACTGCCAGTTCCTAGACGTTCTAAAGTAGAATGAGAGGCAGAACCTCCGGTTATCAGACTCCTCTCTGTGGAACCAGCTGCCAGACTGGCTTCCAGGTAGTAGCCTTACCTACCTACCTAGTTCTGGTCCTGATGGAGTTTTTTTCCTGGTTCTGGTTCTGATGGAGGTTTTCCTTCCTGGTTCTGGTCGTGATGTAGGTTTATCCTCCTGGTTCTGGTCCAGATCGAGGTTTTCCTTCCTGGTTTTGGTCCTGATGCAAGTTTTTCCTTCCTGCTTTTGGTTCTGATGGAGGTTGTCTTTCATGGTTCAGGTTCTAATGGAGTTTTTCCCTCCCTGGTTGTGGTCCTGATGTAGTTTTTTTCTACCTGGTTCTGGTCCAGATGGAGGTTTTCTTCCTGGTTGTGATGGAAGTTTTCCATCATGCTTCAGGTTCTGACAGTCTAATTAAAAGATAACATACATACATATATATATACATATATATATGTGTATATATATATATATATATATATATATATATATATATATATATATATATATATATATATATATTATTTATATATACTGTAGATATATACTGTATAGATAGATAGATAGATAATTTTTATTAAAGTGTCGTGCACAATCTAGTGCCCAGCCCACATGGGCTTATAAGACACTCAACAAACAGACAAGATGACGGCAGGTTACAAACTTCTTGAAATGTACAAAACTCAAATTGGATACAACACCCTCTGTCGTCTGTCCCAGGCCTTACTGACAAAAGCAACAAATGCAAAAATTTCTCTACATAAGATCCAACGTAAAATATTTTCATCCGGTAGCCAAAACAAATCTGCATTATTTCTGTTTACACACTCAAAGAAAACAAGTCTTAGATCAGAGTACATTGGGCAATAAAGAACAAAATGATATTCATCTTCCACCACATTAAGATCACAGAGTAAACAGACCCTCTCCTCTTCCGGAAGACCCTTGTACCTGCCCACTTCCACTGCCAGAGGGAGGCTACCAGTTCTAAACTGGGCACAAAGAGACCTCTGTTATCTTGATAACTTAAATTTTACATAAGATTCAGTTTGGTACTCTTCCTTAAACTGTATGTAGTTTCTTAATTTAGGTTTTCTACAGATGTCCTGTTTCCATTGTTTTTTAAAGTTATTGAAGAGAGATTGTTTTAAATTATTTAGATTACATTGCAGTTTATTCATGTAAATATAATTCAAGTTTGCCATGAACAATAACTTAGCAATTTCTTTTTCCCAGGGATGACCTCTTGAGAGATCCCATAAAAAGATCTTCTTGGAAAGCCTACCATCTGGCAGTTGGGTGAGGCGGTTCCATAAACGCAGCATCTCCACTCTCTGCTTTATAAGGCAAGGCTCCCAACCCATATAGCTCTCTACAGCTAATTTAGCAGCGAATTTACGAACACCTAGAAAACATCTAATCGCTCTGTTCTGAAGAGCATTAATATGTTTTATTTCCTCAAATCCCCATATACCAGCCGCATATAACAGGATAGAGCCAACCATAGAATCAAAAGGCTTTGTAAAAACAGGAAAACTCAGGTCCGGTAAGATCTTTATTTTACTCTGTATAGATCCCAAAGCTCTGCCAGCTGCTTCTGATAGATGTTTAGTCCCTTCAGTGAAGCACATGAACTCATTAAAAACCAATCCCAGGTATTTATAAGAACTTGTGTACGCTAAAGATGTCTGTTCATACATAAAATTAAACACACTTCTTTGGTCATATTTTTTTCTAAAGTGAATTATCTGTGTTTTTTCATTATTAAGAGATAGTCTCCATTTTTTTACACCATGCACTCAAAATATTTTACATTTTTTGTAAATCCCCTTCAGTCTCTGCAAGCAAAACGACATCATCGGCGTATAACAAGATACTTAAATTGAAATCATCAATTGAAATGCCGAGATTAGTTTCCTTGATTTCATCTATTAGGTCATTGATATACAGTGAAAATAATGTAGGTGATAAAACATCTCCTTGCTTTACCCCAAAAGGTATACTGTATATATACTTTATTAATCACAATTAGAGTCACAATTAGGAAATATGTTCTCTGCATTTAACCCATCTCAGGTTGAACCTGAGAGCAGTGGGCAGCCAATGGGCTATATGCACGGCTCCACTACTTCCTGAACTTCAGACAGCACCTTTGCTTCCTGTTGTGACTGGACAAACTGATTACTCCAGGTGTGTTTGGCCAGTTACTGAAGTCAGACACACCTGAGTTAATCAGTGTGTCCAGTCACAACAGACAGGAAGTAAAGGTGCTGTCTGAAGTTCAGGAAGTAGTGGAGCCGTGCATATAGCCCATTACAGCACACGGGGAGCAGTTGGTGGGGGACTGAACAGAAAACCTCCATCTGGAGGTCCAGATGAAGGTTTTCCTTCCTGGTTCTGGTCCTGTTGTGGATTATGTAAAGGATTTATTTAACTGAATCTAACCGGACTCCATCTGTAAAAGTACCTCGGAATGATTTATAGTGAATTGAGTTTTTCTTTGAATTAAATTCAATCAAACTTTTGTTCTTTTTGATCATTTTTAATCATTAAATGTTCTGAGAACTCGAGCTGCTTTCCTTGAACAAAACTAGTTGTTCTCATAAGAAAAACTTCTACATGTGAACGCACCCTCCAGGTCTTGCCAGCATTTGAAGGCCAAACTCTGAAGACATAAAACTGATAAGCAGTGGACGATGAGAGGACCTACAACAACACAACAAATCTGTCGGCAGAGGAAGCCGAGGAATTTACCACTTCCTGTTCAAACAACAAAAACCAGCCTGAACGTCATTAAAAAGACGACTGTGTGATTAAACGGTCCTCCTGCTGCGTGATTATAAACCAGCAAACTCATAATCATCACCAGACTCATCTCAACAAGCAGGTGTGTATGTGCTGTGCACTGTTGTTTGCTTTTTATTGAGACTTTTAGCAAATCAGAACCAGAGTATGAGCTGTTTTACAAACAAACACACACACACGCACACACACATCTGTTGTCTGGATTCGTTGCTTCATTATTCAGAAACCTTTTACTATGATTTATTCACCGTGTTGCTGGAGCACAGCCCAGCTGTCTGTGTGTGTGTTTGGTTGCAGAGATGGAAGCAGGAGTGAGAAGTGAAGGATGAAGGTGAAGACACAAAAAGAGCGTCGGATGGTGTAGTCAGAAAACGGAGAAGAGGAGGTGAACTATGATGAAGATGCAGAGTGAGGGACGAGACAGCTGCTGTGATCTGAGACATGCTGGCTTTGCATCTTTTAGATCATGTCTTCAACTGTCCTCCTCCCCAAAAGATGTCCAAGTGGTGCGTGCATGCAGATGTTTTAACGTTTGAGGAGTCAACGACCTCTAGTGGACGTGAGAGGAAGTTGGAGGAAATAACGCCATCTGAGACAGAATGATGAGTTTTAACTGTTGCAGGCTGAGTATGTTATGTTTGTATGTAATATGGAAACTTGTAAAATGGTTTCCATGATGGTCACAACCACCTTATAGAAATCATACACTTATTGATGAGAATTGTCCCGTACATGATGTAGACCCTCTCCTTCCCATCCTTGAATTTTCCTGTTGACCACCACATCTTCTTGATCAGAATTTCACGTTCCACCACATCCTTGATGAGAATCTCCCCTTTCCACCACATGATGATGAGAATCTCCCGTTCCACCACATCCTGATGAGAATTTCCCGTTCCACCACATGATGATGAGAATCTCCCGTTCACCTATTGTGATTTCCCCTTCCACCACATCATGATGAGAACTCCCCCCTCATCCTTATGAGAATCCCATTCCACCACATCCTTAATGACGTAATCTCCCAGTTGCTCCAGATCCATGATGAGAATCTCCCGTTCCACCAAATCATAAGAATCTCCAGCTCCACCACATGATGATGAGAATCTCAATTCCACCACATGATGATGAGAATCTCATATTTCCCTGCACCCATGACTTTTCAGATACACATAAAACGTTATAGTATAACAATGATTTGTTTGACTGTATAAACGTTAAACATTCAAACAAATTTCCAAGTTTCTGAAAAACATTAGCTGTTATTTACGTTCAGTAAAGCTACATTGGATCACCAAGACCTTTCAAAAGCTCCCTACCAGCAACTTCATGAAGCTGCTTGGAAGAGGTACATCAGTTATTAGAGGTGATGCAACGGTTGGCTTAGAAAAGTGATTTGACAACAAATCAGCTTTGATGCCGTCATCTCTTCATGCTGAATAATTTGTAGACATCTGCAGCAGTGGTCCGACAGAGACAAACAATATGAGTGTATCATGCCACCACGTTGTATACAAGTACATGCTGGTGGGCAGTGATGACTTGGTAGACAGGGTGATGATTTACTACTGAATCAATGTCCAAAGTGAGCAGACAACTAAAATGATGATGCCCTTCTTGGACCTTGCTTATCTTGTAACTTGATCTTTCGTCGCTAAAACACAGACTGTCGTACATTTCCCTTAATTCCATCTGATGGAGTCTCAGGTCATTTTGGTGTAACAATGATTATATTGCTCAAGAAGGGGAACTGGACCATAATAATAATAATACTAATAATAATAATGAACATCTTTCAAGTCACAGTGTGCACAATTTTGCAAAATGCCTTCCCGAAGTTTGGAAAACAAAGCAAGAAATTCTTCCTTAACTGTGAAATCCTTAAAGGCAGCTGAAAGCAAACGTGTTAAATGTTTAACCTGTTTGCATTCAGCTACAATGCAGAGAAGCAGAGGGAGAAAAATCATTTTCCAGGACAACTCAAGATTTTCCAGGATATTTTACAGTTTTTCTCATTTTCCAAGATTTTTCAATGACTGGAAAAATGTTCAATCATTTTCCAGGTTTTCCAGGACATGTGGGAACCCTATTGGTGAGGACCGGCCAAAATGTCCTCACTTTCCAAAAATGTCCTCACTTTCTTGGTTTAAAGTCCAAAATGTTTCTCACAATGTAGCAAGAACAAAAAACACACACACTCACACACACCATTACACCAGCAGCAGTTTGAACCAGGATGGATCCATGCTTCCATGATGTTTCCATCAAATTCCCCAAAATGTTGTGCTTGGACATATTTCTCTCATGAACAACAGCGATCTGTGGTTTCCTGGGTGATGGTGTCCATCAGAACGTCGTGCAGGTGCAAGCGTTTACCTTGGAGATGTCCTGCCCGTCGATGCGGATGCAGCCACTCTGAGGGTCGTAGAATCTGAACAGCAGGCGTAAGATGGAGCTCTTCCCAGATCCAGACGGACCGACCTGCACACAACAAGTCCTGGTCAAGCCTTCGTCCTTAGTTGGGTAAACAGGAAATAGCCGCGGTGGCTTACTGAAACATGTTCACTCATAAATATAAACCCAGGACCTGAGTCAGGACCAGTCGGTCCAGTTCTAAGGAGTTTATTTTATTCTTCAACACAGTCTGAACCCTCTTAGAGAAGCTTTCTGTCATGTTATACATGAGTCTCCAGGACCAGTTTTCCAGGACCAGTTCTCTAAGACCAGCTCTGCAGTCCCAGTTCTGCAGGACCAGTTCTCCAGAACTAAGTCTCCTGGACCAGTTTTCTAGAACCAGTTCTCCAGGACCAGTTCTTTAGACCTCCATCAGACCTGTTGAGGTCCAGGTTCTAGGGAGGATCTGTCCCTCCATCAGGCCGGTTTCCACTGGTCTTCAGTCCAGTTCTTGGGTCATGTGACCTCAGCCTTTCCTCCTGTCTCCGTCCTTAAGAACGGCTTCTTGACAGCCACGTTTCCATGGAGACCGTGGAACGATCCCTTTCAAGTCCCCTGCAGCCTTTAGGGAACCCTCTTTCCTGCATGCTACTCCTTGCTGTCCAGCAGGACTTACAGTGGACATGTCCTCCAGAGGACAACCTACCAGGGCGACGGTCTGTCCTGCCTCCACTCTGAACGTCACGTCCTGCAGAACCTCGGTGCTGCAAACAGACATCAGAACACGGACACTTTTAGTCCCCGTTCAGGTCAGGGCATCATGAATTCAGCAGAAACAGTTGTTTTCATGGAGGATGAGTGTGAAATGACTAATGTTCATTCTCATACAGCGTATATCAACCCTGGACCTCTTCCCCCCGGCACGTCTACTCCCGTTACGCTGTAAATAACATCACGTATAGTATGAACGCTGCTGTACATGAAGCCAGCAGAGCTTCAGTCTCTAAACCACGGCCTGGTGATGGGAAGCAGATGTACAAACCCAGTCCAGGCTGGAGCTGGTGGAATGTGTTCTGTACAAATCAGTGACACCAAAAACACAATCGACATCTGCCTCTGGTTCTCAGGTCGTTATGTGAACAACCAAACAGACTTTTAGAAAGATAAAACCCTGTTTGGCTTCATGAGGCTTGAACATTTAGCCCAGTCATGGAAATGTTTAACAGAAACAGGCTACACACCCGGGAACGTAGCTGAAACAGACTCTGTCAAAGTCCACCTGACCTGCTGTGAGCTGCAAGTCCTGAGCATCTTCACAGTCCTCAACCTGTGAGGAGGAGGAGGAGGAAGAGGGCAAGGATGAAGAGGAGAGGAAGGAAAGTAGGAGAAGAGGCGGGGAAATGGTTTTAATTGGTGATGATTGATATTATCGGCCTGATATAAGCAGATTTTTCTATGTTTGATAGGGACAGAGCATATAAAAACAAAAAACTTAAATGCACAAGATTTAGCGAAAAGGCCAGTTTACATCTGTTCCTAGCCAGGTCTTAAAGGAATAGTACCCACCGAATGATGTGCGTTCATTTTCTACTCATCCTCATGCTGAGCAAGACTATGGAGCACTTTTTAATATCTCAAATGCAGCCGGAGATCAGACAGGTTTTCGTTTTCCCCAGCTTTCACATAATGGAGTTCACTAGTACTTGAACCAAAAAGGTCCATAAAAATCCACAAAAACTTGTCAATATTCCTCCATACTGCTCGTTCAATGTAATCCAAGTGTCCTGAGTATATATTTCTATAGCCTAAACAGTAGAACATCGTACTTCCTATTTGCACGTTCATGCGAGGGGGGAAAATGAAAACCTGTCCGATCTCCGGCTGCATTTGAGATATTAAAAAAGTGCTCCAGAGTCTTGCTCAGCATGAGGATGAGTAGAAAACGAACGCACATCATTCTGTGGGTACTATTCCTTTAAAATGCTCCCTGAAATGAGGAAATACAGAAATATCACATTTTATTCTCTTTAGAATGCTTTAGATACATGATGATACTTAACGTTACAGTTAGGCCATAACCCTGTTATTTGTAATATAACACTGTCAATAAGAAGGATATCCCAATACTACAGCTGCCTATGGATACTTTCATTCATTCATTCATTCATTTTCTGTACCGCTTATCCAGTTCAGGGTCGCGGGGGTTGCTGGAGCCTATCCCAGCTATTATCAGGCGAGAGGCGGGGTACACCCTGGACAGGTCGCCAGTCTGTCACAGTAACAACACAGAGAGACAGACAACCACATACACTCACATTCATACCTAGGGACAATTTAGAGTGATCAATTAACCTAACATGCATGTTTTTGGATACTTGTTTAGTTCAAAAAGATGGAGTATCTGGGATTAAGGCCGAGCTAAAGTTGGTGCACATTCACACATCACTCGCGCCGCATTTCAGGTCGACGCAAGCAGCTCCAAAACCACCCCGTTCAGCCGGTCCGAAAGTGGGCGAGTTAGGTCGACTACGAGCACGAGTGGCGTGTTCACACAGTCCCGGTCACGCCGTGTTTGGTACCAAAACCCAGTTAAGTTGACCTAAATGGGTCCTGTGTGAAAATGACCTAGGAATTCACCCTCTCCAAAACGAAAAAGACAAAAAGAAGACCTGTGGCAAGAGGCATACGGCTAACAGCAGAAGAGGAAATGTCCATCATACAGAAGTAGCCGGTGCTAGCCCAAATTATGACTCAAGTAACACGTTGCTAAGCAACAAATGCCTTGACTGTGGGGAACTATTTTATTCTTTGCATAAATCATCAGAAAGTTATTTGGCCCTCACAAAAATAGAAGACTTTAATGTGAATTTTATTTTTTGCATGTAGTCTTATAATAAGCGGGATAATGTATTAAACGCAGGTCATTATCGGGAAAGACGGACCTTCAGGTTCGTATTTCGGTTAGTATTTCTCCATAATTACCTGCTTCCATACATTATCCCATACATAATTTGATATTTGACTTTGGGGTTTTGGACCTAATAAGTTTTTCTAAACTTCCTCGAAAACTCCTTTTCGAACTGCAACGTTTTATTATTTTGTGCGCCAAATGTGAGGATTTTTTACATTTCAGTTCCAAATAAGTGAAAATGAAATAAATAAAACAATCAATATAATAAAGCCATAAGCTGCGATTTACAGTAATTTCTCAATGCCAGAGTGACCCTCTGCTGTATCAAAATCACTGTAACTCACAGACTCAAGGAGCTTTTTGCTTTAATAAAATGGTTACCCTAGATATTGCCTATAAAATAGATAAGTATAAACACAAAAAATCAACTATTATTAGTAATAATGAAACTATACAACTGAGAACTACTTGTTCTCTCACCACGTAGATTGAGCAGGTTGCCAGGCAACTCAATGATTAATTCGCACTCGTCATGTCATATCAGGCTACCTGGGCTCATTCATGCCGTTGCACACATTAAAGGCCCTGAACCGGATTTTATTCTAATCTCTTTCTATTCTATTCTCTTTCGATTCTATTCTAATGCTTTCTACACGGTATGATATGTGGTAAAAGAGGTTATTTCAAGAAAATAAATCACTCATTGATTGTGTATATGCATGAATCCGGGCCTTTTTAGTTGAGGTTTCTAAAGCTGTCGTGAAGCTTTTCTCTGCCAATGGAGTTCATTCTACAGAAGTTCCGCTTTCCAATCAGCCACCAACAGCGTTTCCTAACGAGGAGCGCCTTCCCCTGGCGCGTGCACGGCAGCGCTTGCAAACAGAACCGCATGGTGTCTACCGTAGGGAAAGTCTTGATGGCTGTTGCTTTGGTTTCCATGACAATTTTTTGAAAAATGAAATAGATATTTCTTAAATTTAGAAAAAGTACAATTGCGATATGTAGGTCCATTGAATGGTTTAAGCCGTAATTCTGGTAAAATCCCGTACTGCGAGACTCCACTTTGAGGAGGATGGAGATATAAACGTGTTTTAGAGCTGCTGCTCCTCATCAGGCGATGAAAGCAGCGGATGATGATTCAGAGGTAAAGTCCGTATGTACGGAGCCTCTGATCACATCAGCAGGAAAAAAAGACTCGTGGCGACTTATAGGACAGACATCCGAAGGATAACACAAACTAAAAAACCCTCAGGATCAACTTCTGGAGTGTGGATGTCATTTCTTGATCTCGTATTCCACTTTTATCAGGAACCAGTTCCTGACTGATGTGGTGATGCAGCTGCTGATACGAAGGCGCAGTCATACAACGTTATCCGTGGTCACGTTTTATTAAATCCTGGTGACGTATAATTAACACGTAGGAACAAGATAAACGAGTCCTGGTGTTACAAATGTGTGGAAACGACATAAACAGCTCGTGGCCGATTGTTAATACATGAAGAACTTCAACCATCTGTATAATGTCTAAATGAACTCAGCTTGCTGAGTTACGGCGATTGGGGAATTTTTCATATATGTGACTGATAAAACTTCCCCCATCACTCCGATTTCACAGTTAATGCTTGTAAATTATCATATTCCTCATAATTAAGAAAGAATAACTAGATTTTAACCCCCTTACATCATGCCTGATGTTGAGTATTTGCAAAAAAAGTGTTTCCATCGCATTTACGCAAAAAAACCTGCTTTATTGAAACATCTGAATTTACGCGTCATGAAAGCGCAAAAACATTTTTGTGGTATTTGAGAGTTTTTTTCAAAATGCAGGTGTTTCCATTAGTGGTTTTTAATGGGCTATATGCACGACTCCACTACTTCCTGAACTTCAGACAGCACCTTTGCTTCCTGTTTTTCATTACTGGACAAACTGATTAATCCAGGTGTGTCTGGTCAGTTACTGAGGTCAAGCACACCTGGATTAATTAGTTTGTCCACTAATGAAAGACAGGAAGCAAAGGTGCTGTCTGAAGTTCAGGAAGTAGTGGAGTCATGCATATAGCCCATTGCGATATTTAGGTTTTGTGCAATTCCAGGTGTAATGGAAACCCAGCTGTTCATACAGCAAAACGGCCTGAAAGCATCAAAACTGAGGAGGAGGGAGACTTGAAACACAGGAGAGACCAAAGAAGGAATAAAGTTTGTATAAATTTCAGTGGATTGTACTGAAGATAGAGAGCAGCTAGATGGCCTCGGACAGAATGTGAACCGGAAACGTGTGGTAATCCAACGAAACAAATATTTTTCAGTAGCTTTCATCTTAGTAACATTTTCTATGTCCTCAGCTGCTGGCACTACCAAGCATTACATCACCTTCACTTGAAATGGCTAGTTAGATATTTTATTAGGTTGTCATGTTGTAATGTCGCCTATAACATCATCATAATTGTGCATCTGTGTACATAACTATAGTTACGGTAAACTACCGGTTTATGAATTAACAATTTCCTCCCCTTCCCTTTTCTTTTCCTTCCTCTTTCTTCTCTCCTAGTGACAGAAAATGTCATTTAGCTGATTCGCAGCCATTTACTGTAACCAAAACAAGAAATTCACTGGAAGATGCACGTTTCCTCTCGAGTTTCTTTGTGCAGGAGTATGAAACGTGCACGTTTTTTCATGCATGTCGAGTGGGAGGGAGAGTAAGACCATTTCGCACTGGGAGAAACAGTTAGGGGCGGAGCTTACAGTTCAAACTACACTGTTCACCTTGCTCATGGTTCGAAAAATGTGCAAAATCAGGTGTAGTGCCTTTAATAGTACAGTTGTTAAATTAATGTTTAATTATACGTGAAGGAATGCTGGCGCGCTTGGCAACAAGGGTGTTTTTGTGCAGACGTATGACGCTGGTTGAGCCGCTGTCTGAGGCAGGCTGTTGCTCCACATCAGTTTGGAAGCCAGTACGACTGGAGAGACGTCTCACACTTCTGTTCTGTCACAGACGTAACCTGCTGGGGCCACGCAGAGATGGTTTTAGAGGTGGCCAGAGAAAATAGCAGGGTGGACAAGGGGTATTAAAGGATGACTTGTTTTTTCCAATCTGCCTGGACCTTATTTCTAGGAATTTATAAGTTCATTTACTCACCAATAACATTTCTGCATCATTCTGACTTCTTGGACGATTTTTAGATCAGTTGTTTATCAGCATGCCTGGAAGTCTAACAGGCCACCTTGTGGTTGGCGTGTGAACTGCAGCTACATGATCACATGCTTTCCTCAGCTTCAGTACAGCAGAGTGAGTCGGCAAGTGCTGCATGAGATGACCGTGTTTTGGAATAACTTGTGAGTACCATGTTCACCCACAGATTTAAAGTTCTTTGTTTTATGTTAGATTATTGTGGATACCACGAAAATGTCCTTTTGTGTCTTTTATGGAAGTTTATACGCAGCTAATCAATTCCCTGCCAGTGACACATTAGCATGTAGCTGCATGCTTATTTGAGAGTACAGTATGAATATTGGTATAATAAATGTTATGGTTCATTTGCAACTACAGTTAAGGGACATCTCTTCTCCAGAGCCTGATTCTCTGACCGTAATCAAAGTTCATATTGTTACAGCCTCTACCAGCATTAGAGCTTAATGTCGGGAAACATTCCCACACCACATATATCCATAATTGGAGTGAAGGGGGCAGAATGAAGGGGCCCTTTATAAGACATCATCTGCAGCAAAACTTGTTCATTTCATCAAGACTTTAAGACGAATGAACAAACGAACGAGTATTAGTTCAGATTTGGCTTGCTGTATTAGAGGCGTTTTCCACACGTCTACCAGCCGCGCGCCCACAACACCATGGCCAAAGGTGGTAATAAAATGATTCAGCTTTAAATGTCACAGACCAGTTGGTTTATTTATATGCAGAAATGTCCATAATGTGCTTTGCATTCACCGTTTATGATAGAAAGTGGGTGTGTAGGGGCGGGATATGAGCCAAATTCACCTGGGCAAACTTCCAGGGAGAATATGATTTATAAAGGGGAACTTGCTTGGATCTGTGCGCATGCACAGTTTTATAGATCTGAATATTGTTTGACACTTTTAGTAAAGATCCTGTGCACAGTTTTATAAATGAGGCTCCAGTACTGTAAACTGTAGTTGGGTTCCCCAAAGATGGCGGCCAAAGCCCTGATGAAATGAAATGAAATGAAATGAAAAATACTTTATTCATCCCCGAAGGGAAATTCAGTATTGTAAAAGCTCACTTTTTTTTTTTTTTAAATAAACAAAAAAGTCAGTCAGTCTTGTTCTTTAGGGTGATGGCTGCTGGCAGGAATGAATTTCTGTATCTCTCCATCCTACAGTGAACCTGACGCAGCCTCCCACTGAACACACTCTGTTGATTCTTCACCGTGTTGTGGAGAGGATGGGAAGTGTCCTCCATCATCTTCATCAGCTTGTGCAGCATTCTTTTTTGAACGATCAGCTCCAGCGGCTCCAGAGTTATCCCCAGCACAGAACCAGCTTTCTTGATCAGCTTGTTTAGTTTCTTCAAGTCTCTGATTCTGATGCTGCTGCCCCAGCAGATGGCTGCAAAGGTGATTGCACTTTCCACAACAGACTTGTAGAAGATCTGCAACATCTTGGCGCAGACGTTGAATGATCTCAGCTTCCTTAAGAAGTAGAGTCTGCTCTGACCTTTCTTGTAGATGTAGTCACTGTTGCATTTCCAATCGTGTCTGTTGTCCAGCTGAACTCCAAGGTATTTGTAGTTCTCCTCCACCTCCCTCTTCCAGGTTGTAGACAGGACTATGCTGCTTATTCTTGCTCCTCCTGAAGTCAACAATCATCTCTTTAGTCTTGCTGGTGTTTAAGATGAGCTGATTGTTACCATTTCACAAACTGATTGACAAGTTCCCTGTACTCAGCTTCTTGTCCATCACTGATACACCCCACAACTGCAGAGTCATCAGAGTATTTCTGCAGATGACAGGACTCAGAGTTGTACTGGAAGTCTGAGGTGTACAGTGTAAAGAGGAATGGTGAGAGTACAGTCCCTTGTGGTGCTCCAGTGCTGCTGATCACCATCTCAGACACACAACCTTTCAGTCTCACAAACTGTGGTCTGTTTGTGAGGTAGTCATAAATCCAGGTGGTTGTGGAGGGATCCACCTGGAAGTTATGGAGCTTCTGACATAGCAAAGCAGGCTGAATAGTATTGAAGGCACTTGAAAAATCAAAGAACATGACCCTCAAAGTGCTGCCTGACTGTTCCAGATGAGAGTGGGCTCTCTGAAGCAGGAAGATGATGCTTCAACCCCAAGCCCATTACGATATGCGAACTGTAATGGGTCCTGAAAGGTGTTCACTTGCCTGTTTAGGTGAGCCAGTAAGAGTCTCTCCAGGACTTTCATGATGTGAGATGTCAGAGCAACTGGTCTGTAGTCATTTGGTTCAGCTGGTTGTGGTTTTTAGGGACTGGAACAAGACAGGATGTTTTCCACAGCACAGGAACTCTGTTCTGTCTCAGGCTGGTATTAAAAAGGTGCTGGAGAACCGGACATAGTTGTTCTGAACAGGTCTTGAGAACTCTGGGACTGACACCATCTGGACCTGCAGCCTTGTTCCGGTTCAGTTATTCTAGTTGTTTCTTGACCTGGTCACAGGAGACAGTCAGGCTGGAGGTGGAGGCAAAAGAGGTCTCAGGATGTCCTGATGTGGAGGGAGAGGAGGCTGTGTTCAGGTCCATGACTGAGGTGCAGGGTGACAGAGTGGAGGTGGGACAGGAAAGCTGTGGGCTCATGGAGGGTGTGTGGAATGTTGGGTTGTCGGCAGGGGGGAACTGAACCTATTGAAGAACATGTTCAGTTCGTTAGCTCTGTCCAGACCTCCATCAGTCTGGTCCCCCTTTAACTTGAAGCCAGTGATTTTCTTCATTCCCGACCACACATCCCTCACGTTGTTCTGCTGGAGCTGGCTCTCCAACTTCTTCCTGTCGTCCTCCTTGCACTTCTTAGTCTGTTTTCAGTTGTTTTTGTGTGGTCTTCAGTAACTCCCTGTCTCCATCCCTGAAAGCTTTCTTTTTGATGTTCAGCAGCTTTTTCAGGTCACTGGTGATCCAGGGTTTGTTATTGGGGGAAGCACCTCACTGTTCTTGTTGGAACGATGTTGTCCACACAGAAGTTTATGTAATCTGTCACACACTCAGTCATGGTGTTGATGTCATCTCCATGAGTTTCACAGAGGACATTCCAGTCTGTGGCCTCAAAGCACCCTCTCAGAGCATCTTCAGCCTCAGTAGACCAGGTGATGATGAGCATTCTCTATTCAGACTTTAAACATTGGTCCCAGTACAGATCTGTGTGGAACACCGCTGGGAATGAATCTCAGGTTGTCCTGTACTTGTGTAAAGTCCGTGGACCACCATGTCCTGACTCTGAACTCTGCACCAGCTTCGTCTTCGGACTGGTGAGTTTCATCTTTCACATTTCTCTTCCTCCAACGCTCATAGATCTTCCCTCCTTCCTTCATCGTTTACGTTTCCCAGACGGAGTCTGCCTGCAGTGTGACATCATCGTCTCCTCCTCCTCCTCCTCCTCCTCAGCCTCCCCTCATCTGCAGCTTCCAAAGCCAGAGAAAAGGGCTGCTGTGTTGTGAAGGTGCTCGGACGCTTTTGTCCACATTCATGTGGCTGTTTACCATATCAAGGGCTGTGAATGTTGGAGCCTTTAGTCAGGCAGCCGGAGGACGACTTTTCCCACCGAAGCACAAACAGAAACACACACATACGGGTTTGAGTAAAACACACACAGTCACACACAAACACTTGTTGACCTCCTAATACGACGACTTCTGACTGAGACGTTTTCTGGGTGAGAAGCAGAGCTGCCTCATATTTCATTTACATTCTTCATGACATCACCTCTCTGTTTCCTCCCTTTGCTTTTCTTACGCAAACCCATCGTATTTCCATCAGCTCGACATTCAGCAGAAGTCTTCTGATGCCACGATTGCTTTAAAAAAAAAAGCTTCTTAGTCTGGATGCCCATTCTGTAAGCATTAAACAGGGGTGGGACTCGATTTAAAGTGGACATGTAACGGTCAACCAACCTAACTTTATTTACTAGACTGAGTCCTGGTCTTGTCAAAAATGATATACCAAATGTGAAAAATAAAAGCATATAAAAGAAAACCATAGTGAAGTTTTATGTTTTTAGGACAAGAGCGCCGCCATGTTGCAGTTCTCTAAGCTCTGACGTCACCGGGTTGGTTGACGCTCTGACTCCGGATTAGATCAATAGGAATCCCCAACTATGCTACACTATTATTAACAAGCTGGAACACATTTTAGAAGATTAATTTCAGGGACCCTGACTCCGGATCATGAAGTGACAATTTTCTAGAGAAAATTGGGGAAATGATCAGGAGTCTGGTAAACCTAGAGGTCCGCAGACGAAAGCCTGAAGCTGCTCTGAGTGTGTTTAATATCACAGCCTATAAGCTGAGCCCCACTAACCTGCGGGTCTGCGATATCAGTCGTACCTGACATCCGTACATATCTCTCCGCCTCTATTCCTCTTTGGGCCATTTATTAAACACACATCAAACGGCAACACTCATAAATCCTCCCCACAGCCTGATAATGAACAGAACAGCTCTGCAGCATGTTGATCTGAAATTACGTCACATGAGCCCCTTTCAGACTTGCACTAGAAAGCGGTAATATTGCGTAATCTGTCCTTTATAACGCTGCATTCAGACATGCGATCCGCTCTTTTACCTTGGAAATGTCGCGGACATGAACCGGCTGGACCCCATGTCATAAGAGCGGAAATGTTGCGGCACGTCGTTTTGGCTGAACGCACAAGAAAATGTTCCGGACAGAGTTGAAGGGAGAGCGGGGCTGTGCTGACTTTTCCGCAACATTTCCTGATGTCTGAAAGCAGCCGGGAAGCGATAAAGTCTGCAATGAAGCGGCACGTTTGAAAAGACGGGTCCGTTTAAAGAGCGGATGGACTTTACCGCTCATGCTCCACAATGCAAGTCTGAAAACGGCTATAAAAACTTTCTTACCGGGACTCCCCGTTTTCCACGGCAGAGTCTGGGTAGACCCCGGGGTCCGTCACCATCCTGCAGGCTGTGTGCTTTGCATCTTTCCCATCGTATCACTGTCTCGCTATTCACCTTATTCAGCCCCGCCCGCTTTGTCAACAGAGGCATTCCCGCATTGACTTAGCACTTGCAGTGAGGCGTGTTCTCAATATTGTTCAATGGAAAACATTACGTTGGAATAATCGAAAAACTTCACTGAAAAGCTCAAAGTTCACCTGGTTCACCCATAACAGAGTGTGAAGATGACATTAACACCAGTCCTGTTTCCCTGGAAACTGTTGGTAGCCTCCTAGATCTACCATTTGCTGAACGTGTTCCGTGGCTGTATTAACTCGGCCTTTCTTATGGAAATCCATCCAGGAAAGCTCCACCCAGCAGAACCATCCCTAATCACCACATACTCAGCTTGACTCATAATCATCCCGCACTCTTTCAGACCATATGTACTGAGAGAATCAGATCTCTCCACAAATAAGTCACTAAGCAGGCAGCCGTGAACTGCAGCAAGAATCAAGTGAGAGCAAAGCGACCAGCTGATTTCTGGGCGCTGTGGCGGCAGATATAACAGACAGTTGGTACGAGCTAACGGAGCATGGAGACACCGGAATGCTCCGGTATCCAGGAATGGGACGGCCCTGCGGCCACACAGCTGCGATATTGACCCTTTTCGCTGTGTCGGCTAATACCTGGATGGAGGGGATGTTTATTTGAACAAAACGGGACTTTATGATCACTACAGTTATTATTCTGCTAGGTCACGATAATTTCTTTGAGCCGATCCTCTGTGTTGTTGTTTGCCATTATGCTAAGTTAGCTATATTAGGGCAGTTAGAAGCCTCATCTCTCCTTCCTATCAAAGGTTTTGGAAAAACTAGTCCTCCTCCAGCTCCAGCACTTCATGGAAAACAACTCACTCTTCAAAAAATTCCAGTCTGGTTTTAAATCACGACACAGCACAGAAACTGCACTCCTCAGGATCCACAATGACATTGCGCTGTCTGTGGACGCCAGTGAGCCCACCCTCCTGGTTCTGCTCGACCTCATGGCAGCCTTTGATAAGGTCGACCACGGAGAGCTCATCTCGCGCCTGGAAAACCTGGCCGGCATCCGTGGTACTGCTCTCCAGTGGTTTAGATCCTACCTGGCAGGCAGGAGTTACTCCTCCTCACCAGCCCCTCTGCCCTACGGGGTCCCACAGGGATCTGTGCTCGGCCCCGTCCTATTTCTCCTCTACCTCCTGCCCCTTGGCTCCATCATTCTCAACCATAACTTATCATTCCATTCCTATGCCGACTATATCCAGTTATACCTCCCTCTTCGTTCCTCCACCGCTCAAAGTTCCCCCCTCCACAACCTGTCCTGTTGTCTAAACGACATTAAACTTTGGCTCACAACCAACTTCCTCCACCTTAACAACTCTAAGACTGAGTTCATTCTTTTTGGCACCCCCCCCTATGCTACACACCTCCCCAAGTTCAGCCCCTCTGAAACATCTTCTTAAAGCAGAACTCAGTAACTTCAGCTCGGGGCTCCCCCTAGTGGCGTCCTCTCACTGTGGTAAAGTTCATACCCCCCTACACCCCCACAGCTCACAGACGGCTTCTCTACCTGTCTTTCCTCTATATTGATCCCTGGATATATTTCTCTTACTAGCTTGTTGATGCTACTTTGCTGCGTTGGTAGCAGCACCTCGTCTCCCTCTGCTCAAAGCAGAGTCCTGTCTCTCCTGCAAGAGGACGTTTTACCCGCGATTTGCGGGTAAATATGCCGTGGATTAAATTTTCTCTGGTGTTGGTGGACAGCAGGTAAGAATACAAACTTTTATTTACTTTTTTGCGGACGTGACAAGTGATTATTGAGCCTGAAGCAGTGATGCTTCACCCGGCGCCCAGGCAGCGCAGCTACGTGAATCACTCTGGTCCAGCAAAGAGTTGGGTTTGAGAGCCAGAAGCCGTGTTTAGGTGGTGTGAAGCTAAAGAAATGTTTTTGTTCAAATTAGTCTGGTTCAAATCAGAGCTGGAAGCAGCTCGGTAGATAGGGGACCTGAGTACCGTACAGCGGTTTCTGATGTCGCAAGTTCTGCTCAGGTTGGCTCAGGCAGACTTGCCAAGAGCTGCTCGCAGGCAAGAGGCACCGGAGGGAGGGGGAGGAACATCGAATCGCTCCATAAACACTTTGTTTAGCCCCACAAGAATTCTGAAAAGCATTTATTTAGGTAAAAAAGTTACTGAGTTCTCCTTTAAGCCCTCTGTCAGAAACTTTGGAGTTATCTTCGATGAAAACCTGAGGTTTGATCAGCAGATCAGCGCTGGGGTTCGCCTGAGCTTTTTCCAGCTGCACCTCCTCTCTAAGGTAAAGCAGTTTCTTTGCCGCCGGGACCTGGAGAAGGCGATCTACGCCTTCATAACTGCTAGGGTGGACAACTGCAATGTAGGCTTTCCATTGATTTTCTTCATCTTTTCTGATCGGTCCTTAACTTTTCATTCACTGATCCGATCAATGACGTCATTGTCATTTTGAATCTGCTCCAGTAAAACTCTCAATTAAACTTAGAAAACAAGCAAACAAACAAACAAACAAACAAACAAAGCAGAATAGACACGTACTCACTAGTATGTGTTTTATGTCTTCGTGGCGTTTTTGTTGTGAGTTCTGTCACTATGTGCTGGACAATAAAGTTTTTACAATTCCAAATACACCACACATAAAGGATGGCGACACCGGTTGCAAACATGTCAGCTCTTAGACTGAAAGGACGCAGCGCATTTCCGCAAACAATAGTTTACCTTAAACTGTTGCAGCACGAGTGTTTGTCTCTGTGTCTCCATCAGAGACTGTAAATAACAGGACTACAGACCGCGGAGACCTCCAGTGTCGAGCGCTTCGGCTGCCGCGTGCTCCTCGCGTGCTGCAGCAGGTACGTACACAAACGCTCCTGATGCTGACGCATGCGTCCACAGCAAATATATTCCAGCCTACTGTGGTGAAACCGGACTACATGAGCTGCAGCAGGTTGTTCATTGTCACGTTGAAGTTCTTCAGAGGAAACAGTCACTCAATTAGTTTGACCACTGATATGACATCATCAGATGTGAGCCCCATCGTTTGAAGCAGCATTACTGCCTTCATTTTCTCTGTGACTGTAAATAATTTCAGTTATGACTGTTTAAGTTGAGCTGTTATTTGTGCCACTGGCTCAAATTATTTTGTTTGTCCTAATTAAACCTGAATGCTCATTAGAGGTTATTGATGTTTAACCTTTTCATCTCAGTTCAGGACAAAAAATGGAAACAAAAATCCTTTTATGATACTTAGTGAACTGTATAAATACAGGTAAACGAGCTATTTAAATAGATATATTTGCTTCCTCACAAGATCGGATCGGTGATCGGTGATCGGTGATCGGCCCCAAAAATCCAGACCCTTATATTGGCCTCCCTCAAAACACCATCCACCAGCTTCAGCTGGTCCAAAATGCTGCAGCCCACTTCCTAACAAATACCCCCAGATGTACCCACATTACCCCAGTCCTCTCCTCCTTACACTGGCTCCCAGTCCGCTACCACATTGAGTTTAAGCTGTTGCTCTTTGCTTTCCGAGCTGTTAATGGCCTAGCCTCCCCTACCTGTCTGAACTTCTGAGCGGTCCTTCGCCACAGCCGGGCCCTGCGCAGTTTAGACCAAGCTGCTCTCATCATACCACGTACCGGACTAAAGCAATGGGGCGACCGTTCATTCTCCGTGGCTGCACCTAGGCTGCAGATCTCTGCCTCACCACTGACCCTGTTCTTTTTAAATCCAAGCTGAAAACTCACTTTTTCAGCCGGGCTTTTAACTTCTAATTTTCTGTCTGCTGCTGTTTTTTACTGTGTCTTTTAATATGCACCTTATATGTTTTTGTGTCTGTTTTATTGTGTTTTATTCTGTGAAGCCCTTTGTTTGCCTTTTGGCTATTGAAAAGGGCTATACACACTCAAAAATAGAGGTACCAATTTGTACTTAAAATGGTACAAAGCTTGTCGCTGGGGGTGTTCCTTTTTGAAAGACATTTCTTTGCCCTTCAGTCCTGGTCCATTTTTGTACCTTATCAAGCTCTATCAGTTCATAAAGTACAATTAACCAATTAAAAATGATGAATAAAAGTCTATAAAATAGAGATTATGACAACAATCAAAGATGCTAATAATAAATGAACAATCATTATACAAATATTAGACCAAACACATATATAATTATTACTATGATTATTATTATGAAAATCATAATATAATAACTATAATTATACTACTGTTTAGAAGTACTGCTATTTATAGTTATTGTAGAAGCTATGCACATTTTTAAATGCTGCAGGTACCCTTAGGGTTGAAATGGTACAAATTTGTACTTTATATTACTTTGGACCCTTTTTCATAGTATATAGGTACTTCTGGCCTCATAAAGACCAGTATTTTTTTTTTAAGAGAACATTTGTAAAAAAAAATGTACCAACAGGTACAGAAATGTTCCTGTCTTGTACCTCTATTTTTGAGAGTGTATAAATAAAATTGACAACTGAATTGAAATTGAGAGCGCAAACCAACCTGGTGACGGCAGAGCCTAGAGTCCTGCGACATGGTGGCTCCCCTGTCCTAAAAACATAAAACTTTGCTATGTTTTTCTTTTATAATGCTTATATTTTTCACGTTTGGTATATAATTATTGGTAAGACCAGGACTCAATCAGTAAATAAAGTTTGGTTGGTTGACCGTTTCATTTCCACTTTAAAAATGAAAAAGTTCCACTCCTAAATAAGACACATATTACTATTCATCTGCGTTTATTCTGGAATATTTTTATTCTGTTTCCACCCAATTATCAGCAACCCCCACAATCCTTAGATTTAAGTTCTTATCATCCAGCATCCAAAAACAAAGTTACTACTGCTGCTATTTAAAAATACCAATTCAGCTTTTTCTAGATGAGAGAAGCTTATTTTGGGCTGGAGGTGTCATGTTTAAGCAGTGAACCAGATCCATCACAACCCCATTTATCCTCCTTATTTATGGAGATTCTGAGTTTTACAAACTTACATTTAGAATATTTATCATAAAAACAAAGTTAGTCTGTTACTGCTGCTATCTGGAATATGCAGGTGGGTGGGGTCAAACCATTTTTGAGGGGCGGCGGTTGTTGGATTTTTGTTATGAAAATATTAGATTTCAACTAATATTTTTTATACACTGTAAAATTAACGTTGGTTTACAAAGAATATATCGAGTAGATATAACTTAAAGGGGAAACTCAGTAACTTTTTTACCTCAATAAATGCTTTTCGGAATCCCCGTGGGGCTAAACAAAGTGTTTACGGAGCGATTCAATGTACCCCCCCCTCCCGCCGGGGCCTCTGGCCTGTGAGCAGCTAAAAACAACTTTGCCTGCGCCGACCCGAGCAGAACTTGGGACAACAGAAACCGCTGTACGGTGCTCATGTCCCCTATCTACCGAGCTGCTTCCAGCGCTGATTTGAACCAGACTACCAGCGCTAATTGGAAGAAAACATTTCTTTAGCTTCACACCACCTAAACACGGCTCCTGGCTCTCATAACCAACTCTTTGCTGGACCAGAGTGATTCACGTAGCTGCGCTGCCTGGGCGCCGGGTGAAGCATCACTGCTTCAGGCTCAATAATCACTTGTCACGTCCGCAAAAAGTAAATAAAAGTTCGTATTCTTACCTGCTACTCGCCAACACCAGAGAAAAATATAATCCACGGCATATTTACCCGCAAATCGCGGGTAAAACGTCCCGTTTCAGAAAATACAGGACTTTGCTTTGAGCAGAGGGAGACGAGGTGCTGCTACCAACGCAGCAAAGTAGCAACAACAAGCTAGAAAAAGCTTAGAAATATATCCAGCGACAAAATAGAGGAAAGGCAGGTAGAGAAGCCGTCTGTGTGCTGTGGGGGTGTAAGGGGGGTTGAACACGACAGTGAAAGGACGCCACTAGGGGAGCCCCGAGCTGAAGTTACTGAGTTCTGCTTTAAGTTTAACTTATTTGCTGGTAATAATCTTAAATAAGATGTAAGAACTTTGAACAGCAAAACGCTGGATAACAATTTACTAAAGTTGATTCAGTGTAATTAAATTGGTGAGGGAGCAGGTTTTCACAAACCAGTTCACTCCTTTTACCAGGACCGGGGTTCCTCACCATTAGTCGTAGACCTAATTTCTTTCTGTTGATCGATCATAAAAAGGTTTAAACCACCCCTCTCTACTGGATTAAACATTCTTTCCAACTGAGGTAGATTAAATTGACTGACATTACATGACATGTTTTTATTCTGACTGGACATTTGATTGGATCAAAAGTGTAAATGCAGCTAGTTGCTACCATATGGATCGACTAGGTCATGGCCCATCTGAATTCTTACAGCAGCAGCAGACCAACCAGACACCTGAAACATCTTCTCACCTCTTTACGCTCCGCCAGTAGCGACAGCATGTTCTCCATGTCCACGAATGAACTCTGGATCAGTCTGCAGACACAAGAGATGCACATTCTGTTAAAACGATGCTGCAGACGCTTTGCTTTCAGACTGTTCGAACAAACTATATGTCAAGAGTAGTGTTGTACATGCACATGACTGGCCTGTGTGTGCATGTGTATGTGTGGTGGTTACAACCAGGGGCGCCTGCAAAGATTTTTTTAGGGATGGCCAGAGAAAAAAAGCAGGGTGAACAATGGTTATTAAAGGTTAACTTTTGTTTCTTTCAACCTGGACCTTATTTCTAGGAATTTATATGTGCATTTACTCACCAGTAACATTTCTGCATCACTCTTTGGATGCTAGACTATAGATTATTCATTGATCTGCGTATATCCATAGAATGGCAATGAAGGGGGCAGAATTAATGGGCCTCTATATGAGACATTATCTGCAGCACAACGTCTTAATTTCACCAAGAATTGAAGTAGAATGAAAAAACAAATGAGTACTATTGTCCTGTGACTTCAGATTTAGCTTGTTGTAGTTATTGGGGGCGTTTGCCACACATCTACCAGCTGCACACCCACAACACTGTGGTCAACGGAGCTGATACAACAAACAGCAGGTAAATCACAGTGTGTGTGTGGCAAACAAATGACTTCACAAATCTTCACTATGACGACCTCACTAATGCTGAACACCATAACTGAAGACGCCTCAGTTGCCCTCAGTTGTAATGTGAACAAACTAAACGGGGGTAGAGTGGTGTCGGCCCAATGAGGGCCGGACTAAGTAGGTGCTAATGTGAAAGGGGCATTAGAAACTGGTTGGGGCCATTCTGGGTGGCACCTTCCTGGATGACTTTGGATAAGAAAGGCCGAGTTAAATAGGCATGATAGATTCGTGGGGGACTACGGCAAAATAGTAATGGCAGAAAAAGGTAGGTCTGGGTGATATTTTATTTATCATATTTTTATTAGTTTATAAAGATTTTGACAGTAAAATCTAAGCAAAGCATGCTGCGCTGTACTGTATGAGCAATTCGTCTGAGTTGTGGTCGGAGTCAGCACTGCTCATTGCCACGCCCCCAGAGAAACCTTTACCATTGCTCTCTCACAGCGAGTGCGTTGGTGGACCAGGAAAGCTGATGTCAAGAGATGGTTTCCCCGTTTAAAAAACATTGGCAGTTGCGCGCGTAACCAGGGGGCAAAAAGCCTTTGTGCTGCAGTCTACGGCCAAATACTCATATCATTCATAAAAATGTAAAGTAACCTGACGAAACAGAGATCGTTGTGTTTTAAATTATATTGTATACATCTGTATTTTGATGACAAATAAAAAAAATATACCGAATCATCGTTGCTGTTTTTTGTTTCTACTACCATTACCAAATAAATATTCATGGGAGTGACATCCAGCTTGTGCGGATCCGTTTTTTCCTTTTCATCTGAGTTTTCTTGTGGTCCAGCACCTGGTTTGAGATTTTTTTGGGTTGTGCGTGATTTTTCTATTTTTTTCTTGAATATTACCATTATACTAACTTGGCATGGGAGTCATCACCTGAAACGGCATTTTTCTTGTTAAAACATGGATATTATTCGTGTTGGACCTCATTTGAAATTTGCCTGAAAAACTTGAGTTAGAAAGCGGCTTAAACTTTCGTTTAGACTCTTTGTTAAAACCAAAATGGTCCCCAACAGTCTGCTGTCTGCAGCAGGTTCAGTTCAGCTCCGGTGTCGTCTTCACCTCCTCCATACAGGAGCAACTTTCACTAGTTTGGGATTAAACCAGGCAAAGACAACATCATCACTACGTTTGGAAAGGAGCTGATTGCAGCTGTTACAGACTCACCTGCATTGCTGTCAGTGAGTCACGCTGCTTGTGAAACGTTCTGCTTTATTGTGGATGAAATCCTGGAAGACAGTAGACAGACTAGCTAACTGCTAACAAGCTAACGGTATAAACTCTGACGCCATCTGATTTACGACCCTGCAGCCTACTTCATATTAAATTGTGAATGTTTGTAAACGGCTCCACAGTCAGTTTCTTCTTTTTATTTTCCGTGTGTGAGCAGAGGACGGCTGTCACACACAGCTACAGTGTTGTGATGCAGCCGTGAACTGATCAATGACTGGTCGCAGCCGTGATGCTGGTATTGTTCCAGTACCAGTGCCACTGCGGTTGTTTAATCCCACATGGTGACCATGGTGTAAGGCAGGTGTCGGTTAGTTTCCTGCCTTGCCCTGCCCTATGGTAAACTGTGCTCAACAATTGCTGCTGCAGGAGCCGACTACTAGTGCCGTGACGTGTTCCGCTGCGTGTGACCGAGAACGAGCGGAACTGGCCAGCCTGCTGGGCCTGAATGGATGGCGAGCTAGAGAACTTAAACCATCGGAAGAAGGACATGTCTGCTTCAGAGCTTCTAACCGAAGATCTTCGTCCTGCTGCCCGGGCTGGTAGGAGGCTCTTGTAGCCACCCCTAAATTGCACTTGCACTTTAGTCTGCGACGCCGCTATTCAGCTACTTGCCTGCACCTTTCACTCCGTTACATGGACATTCCTATTGTGGGTCGCGCAGAACTGTTGATTTGTGACTTATTGGACTTCCCTGGACTTAACTTGAAGCACTTTCTGCT
>JALJCO010001681.1:0-120495 GCA_023101725.1 Atherinomorus stipes | reverse complement strand
TGTTACATAATCCAAAGTATAAACACAGATTGCATTTGCCTAATAATCATGGAGAGATGATTGCTGTATTTTTTTACAGAATACATGTATAGCCTAATGTAGCCTATCATTTTATAAATATTTTATACAAAAAATAAAGAAAAAAATAGCATTTAAAAAAGAGAAAGGCATAAAATTACTTATTTCCCAAAAACGCTCCCTCAGATTTAATGAAGTTGTAAAATTAGCCTACTCAAAGTATTGAAAGGGATGTTAAGGGTTAATGTAAGAAAAAAAATACTTCCACTTTGACTTGGAGTCAAAACGAAAGTAAAAAACAGTTTCCGTGAACGGAGAGAAGCCAACGCCGGACGAGAGAAAAAAAAACATCGACTGCGTTACTTTAAAACAAACAAACTAAAAACAAAATAGTGGGAATCTGCTCTCTCTCTCTGTCTGAATATGATGAAGTTCTCGCTGCTTACTTGGATTATAATAGTACTACACGGTCTGCTGCCAATCACGGAGCTTACAGGTAAGCTAGTAGCATACTACTGCAGGAGGCCTGAGCTGTATTAATCGGTCCTTTTATAACTGTTAAGCCTCCCGTTTTGGAAACCGTATTTTAATCCATTTTCCCGCCGACTTCCCGTAGTATTTTCCTGTATTAAATAGCTTATTTGAAAAGAAAAAAAAAGCACCTGCCTTGTCAAACTGAGAAACCACCTGCAGGAGCGGGTAACAGTTGTCTCAGTGTTGCATTTGTATGAAACAAATCCACTAAAAAACACGTTATCCTCGTTATTTATGAAGTTTATGATCTGTAAAGCTTTTGTGACCGATACGTGTGCGCCGCGGTCCGTCAATTCACGCTGGCCGGGGGTTTCTCACATGATGCGTTCACGTGCCGAACAGACAACAGCGCGCTCCTGCGTACAACGTTGTTCATGTAGGCTATAAAA
Source organism: Atherinomorus stipes (assembly GCA_023101725.1). NCBI lineage: Eukaryota > Metazoa > Chordata > Actinopteri > Atheriniformes > Atherinidae > Atherinomorus > Atherinomorus stipes. The sequence goes on along the minus strand of JALJCO010001681.1, from coordinate 119,554 downwards.
AAAAGAAATCTCTGCATTTTGAAGGCGTGATGCTGCAGTAATAGTCCTGACTGAGTCGGTGGCGGGGAATGACTGTCAGTGAACGCCAGAGAGACAAATGAGTGAATATGAGAAATTAGAGGGTATGAAAATAAAAATTTTAACTTGCAGACAAGAAATAAACAGTAGCCTAAACACGTAGGCTAAATGAACGGAAAATATGCTCAAGAAATAAATGTGCGTCATATGCCATTTACCCTGGTTGCTATTTTTTATTTGTGAGGCTGTAATATAGTGTAGAAATGTTCACAAAATCTCAGTGTCAATGATCAGAATCTGACCGGCCTGGTTGTAGTGGTTATTTAAGATTTATTATAGGGCATATAGGCTACTTGTCTCATAATGTAAGGGGAATTGATGTGGAGGGATGGATCACGGCAGCTGCCTGAAAATATCCCTTATTTTCAAATACAAAACTCGACAGGTATGTACCTAATGTGTCATCTTCACCGCCGTCTTTCGTTTCCCCCAAATTATGTCAAATATGGCTATAAATACAGTGAAACTGCTTTTTAATTAAAGAGAGATCAGGGCGAGCTTTCTGTCGTTTCTGTGTGAATTAGGTTATAACCTATGACCACAAATGTGACTAAAGTTGTTGTTTTTGATTATGTTAAGAATAAAGCAAGTGTCCGCCCGTTTCAGGCCAAAATGGAGGTGCTGCTCTTTCTTCCCATAAAGTGTTTAATACTCCAGAACTCAGCACAAGAACTGACGAAGATCAGGGGCAGGAATAAATGACACCCATTTTAAAATCCCAGTGCATTCCAGGATTCATTTTAAGGTTTCTTTATTCGCTTTTAAATGTCTGAATAGTCTTGGACTGTCATATCTGATCTGCTTTTATCAACCCTCGCGGACCCTGAGCTCCTCTGGCAGCTTTTAATCATTTAAAGACCCACGGAGAGGCTTCGGCTATTATGGCCCTCATCTATGAAACAGCCTGTCAGAGGACAGCAGGCCCGCAGAGACTGGTGATATTTAAAAAAAAAAAAAAAAAAAACTCAAGACCTACTCTTTTAATCTGACTTTAACTGATTTCATTCACTCTTATTTCTTTGTTCTATTTTTTTTAATCCCCTTATGCTGTGAAGGATTTTTGTTTAATCTAATCCTTTCATTGATTACCATATGTCTTTACCATATGCAGAATAATAATAATAATAATAATAATATATTCTTAAGAATACTTTATTTACTTTATTACTAATTTACTTTACTAATACTTCATCCCGGGAGGGGAAATTCTATATTTTAATATTCAAACTTTATCATCAAATACCAAACTTTTATGTATTTTGTAATTATTGTATCTTGTGCTTGTTTTTATCTTTCTTGCTGTCCTTTAATCTTTCAATTGTAGCTCCTGTGTTTCCACATGTTAAATAAAACTGATAAAACTGTTTTATTCAGTAGAGTTGTTTTAAGTTCAGATAACGTGTTGACATTAAGAAAATCTATATATTGGATCTGTTTTAAGATGCAACACGTGAAAATTTCTACAATTCTGCTTGTTAAGCTGTTCACATGTCAGCGATGACGTTGGTGGTGTGACACCAGTGCAGGAGCATCATTATTTGCTGTACTCAGATGTGCAGTAAGAACAAAAACAACAACTTATTTAAGATTTTTGTTATTATTATTGTTATTATTATCATTATAATTATTATTATTATAGGTTTGTTGTAGAGGACTGCACAGAGGTGTGTCTGATTTACTGTATATGAAATATTTCTTTTCTTCTGCAGAAATATCTTGCTCCTCTGAGCCGGTATCAGCATTCTGCGGCTCCAGCGTCGTTCTACAGTGTCACCTCGAGCCTCAGCTGGACGCAACACACGACACAGTGAAATGGAGTCTGCAGAGCGATGTTGTACACGTTTGTCAAGATGGAAAAGACTCTGGAGAACAAGGAAAGATGTTTGTAGGACGCACATCTCTGTTCTCTGAGGAGCTCCGCAGAGGAAATCTGTCTCTCCAGCTCTTCAATTTAAAACTTACAGATTCTGGAAGATACAAATGCTCCTTTCATGACGGCTCAGAGGAGAAGAGTTGCTACGTTGCTCTCAGTGTTAGTAAGTGTACGTCTACATATAAAAAATGTAACAAGAGATGATGCCTCCCCCTTTGTAATTATTCTTAAGATAGTTTCTGCATGTCATTGCTACAACAAAGCGCATGAATACACTGCAAAAATTAGTGGTCTTAGTATGAGTTTAAAAAAAATACTGAAACTGAAAAGAATCAGACTATAATCAAGTGAAATAATCTGCCAATGGGTAAGATAATTACACATGGTAAGATTTCTTGAAATAAGAAAATATATCGATGAAGAAATATCATGAAACAAGTTGTAAAACTCTGATTTTAAGTCCTATTGAGTGAAAAACCCCTCAAAACTAGTCTGGTAATGCTTCTTTTCAGTGTTGTTTCTTTCTCTTTAAAAAAAAAAAAATCTTAAAACAAGATATCTTTTTATAATTTGACAATTGCTAAATAGCCTTTTATGAAAGTCAGTACCTCATACTGAAGGAGCAGCACAACACACACAAACCTACAGACATGCATGTACCTGAATGGAGCTTGGTGATGGCCTCTTATAGGGTTATGGTGGTTTGGATGACATTGAACACACAATCTTCTAAATACGCGATGACCGGCTCCTGTACCACGTCTTGAATTCCTGGTTAATTTTTCTTGTTTTAAGATCTATTCTCTCAAAATGAAAAAGCAACAACACTAAAAAAAATAAGCATCACCAGACTAGTTTTAGTGTTTTTCCCTGTAAAAAGAAACTTGAAATGAATGTGTCATAGCTTGTTTTAAGCTAGTTCCCACTTGTCTAAAGCCTGGAAATCTGTGTGTGTGAATGTGTGAACTGGTACGGGAGGTCTTAAACAAGTTTTTACAGCTAAAACAGTGTCTTAGTGAGATAATTTAACTCAATATGCATATAAAGTAACCAATTAATTCACTAAGGCCCAATCTCAATTCTCCCCCTTAACCCCCCTAACAGAAAAACCACATGAATTTCACATGTGACTACATGTGAACCACATGTGGTCCCATGTTTGTGCACGTGACCACATGTGGCTCATGTGACAACATTAACCACATGTGGATCACACTAAAATGTTCCAAAAGCACACGTTTGTGCACATGTGGAACATGTGCACGAACATGTTCTGCAAGTTCACGTGTAGGGGTGTCCCACTTCTGTTACTGTACGACAGAGGGGTAGGGGTTAGGGGATGTAACGATTACTGATAAAATGGTTAATCGTGATAAAATTCCCAACGATTAGTAATACAGTTTTAAATTTTAATTATCGTTAAAGCCGTGACTGATTACTGCACTTTGAAAAACTCACTATGATGCTATTTATTGCCTGAAAAGCAATAACAATCCCAGTTTGCATCATTTAATTTATGAAAACATGGTGGAATGCAACAAAGGCGCCCACATGGACAGTGCTGTGGAGATTTTCCCCCTTTAAAAAGAACAAAGTAGAGGTCTAGATCCATTTTGGATATTTTTAAAGCTGCTGGGGGATATTTCTATAATACCGCGATAAAAATGATAACCTTGATCATTTTGGTCACAATAACCGTGAAATGAAATTTTCATATTGTTACATCCCTAGTTGGGGTAAGTGGTAGCTATATACCTCTTCAAATGAAGGGTTTTCTGATACACACTTACAACGAAGGGGTATGACAATCACTGGCAAGATGGCTGCTACCATGTCCAAGAAAATCCACAAATATAAACATTTTCTCCATAGATTAAGTTGAAAAAGTATGAAAATTATTGTGTTGTTATGAACGCTGTTTAAATGGTTAACAGTCATTTTCTTTGTAAAATACACATGAAAAAAAATCGCTTGTACTACAGTTACATTTAATGCTCCCAGGTTGAAAACCAGCGGTGCTTTGCAGCTCTGATAATCTACACTGATAGATGATCTATAAAAGCTTCAGCAACGTGGCTGCTGGTCTTCATTTACATGGAGGTCCTTCGTGGGATAAAACACTAGCAGGGATGTCATGTACAAATCAAACTTGCTTGTTGACTTTAATCCACAGCTGTAGACGGCTTGATTTCTCCAGATTTGCGCCGACAGCTTAGCGCACATCTGCTCACACACAAAAGCCAGCAGGATCACTGATGACATACATGATTGTTGAAGGGGGTCCCAATTTGTAGGGGTTGATATATTTTCTGAGGAAAATGTTGACGTGTTCAATACTTTTTTTTTCCTGCAGTACACTCTCAAAACACGATTTATGATCTTACATGTTCTAGTTTTTTCAAGTATATTACTCTCAATTCAAGATTTCTTAGGCAGTTTTTGCTGAATATAAGAATGTAAAACTTGGATAGACTGTTTTTGCATTGTACGCAATAAACTGTAAGTTCAGATGTACAGGTGAGATCATGTTGGAGAACATTAGCACAGCTGCTGCTGCTCTGTCATCTTTGACTTAACTCATCTTCAGAAACAGAAAACTCGTCTAAATACAGTGTTTGTTTTTTTCAGTCGAGTCTGCAGTGATCAGGTTACCTGAGGGAGTCACAGCAGAGTTGGGTCAGGATGTTATTCTACCGTGTCACCTGGAACCACCGTTTGATGTAACAACTCTGCTTGTGGAGTGGAGATGGAACAATACTAAGGTGCACGTGTATCGAAATCGGAAAGACACTCGAGAGCTTCAGCACCATAAGTTCAAAGACAGAACTTCTCTCTTCCACAATGAAATGATTCATGGAAACATTTCTCTCAAGCTGAGGAATGTAACAGCAGAGGATGCAGGAATTTACACCTGCATCATCCCTAAACTCAACTGTCAGGTGAAGAGAGGGAACATTACCCTTAAAGTTGGTGAGTTCTGCAAACTAAATACAAATGTTTGTAAAATGTTTGCACTAAAACACAATTTAACCGAAGCTCCTTACGGTTCCAGTGAACAAGAAGAACAAGAACACTGATGATGCTGATTCTTCAGGTAAGGGAATACAAATTTGTTTGTGTCATTATATTATTATTTTTCATTTATTTACATGATTTAAAGGAATAGTTCACCCACAGAATGATTTAACTTCATTTTCCACTCACCCTCATGCTGAGCAAGACTCTGGACCACTTTTTTAATATCTTAAATGGAGCCGGCGATCAGGAAGGCTTCTCGTTTCCCCCAACTTTCATATAATGGAGTTTGCTGGGGTCCGAGCCAAAAAAGATCCATAAAAGTCCACAAAAACTCAATATTCCTCCATACTGCTCGTCCAATGTAATCCAAGTGTCCTGAGTGGGTAGCGTCCAGAATTTACTGGAAACTACGTCATTTAGTGTATTTTTAGAGCCTAAACAGTAGTACATCTTACTTTCACGAAGCGCACATATGCCCGTTCACGAAACTACGGAAGCCTCAGCTTTCAGAGCCTACTCTGCCGATAATGCAAGTGTAGAAGAAGAAACTAGCTGTTTACATCGTGCCAGAGCTGCAGACAAACCGGGACAAACACAAGAGGGGTTCGATATTGATTTAAAACAAAGAAAGAAAGAAAAAGAGAACGCGCGATCTTGTCCACCGCGGCTTCCGTAGTTTCGTGAACGTGCATCGGCGTGCTCGCAGGAGATATGGGCCGTTTCTCCATTCCTAGTTTGCGTACTACAAACTCGTGTACTTGTGAGTGCAGACTTGTGGGTACGTACTGGAAGTCTCCACTTGTGGAGTTCACAAGCACGGACTCCGCCTACTTGACAGACTGGGACAATGCAAACTTGTGACATCACCACCAACGGTGTGCAGCAGTGAGTAGGGCCTGTCAACATGAAAATAATATTGTTTTATTCTACAGCTGTTTATTTATTATTGTGGAGATGTACTGAAACAAATAAAAATAAACAAATAAAATAACTGCTTCAAAACAATTATACTAAAGTGGATGTTTTTTATTGTTGTCCCCCCCCCCCCCCCCCCAACGTGTAAATTATATTTATTTTCAACACATAAGCACATTAATGCAAACGGACAATCAGATCATAATTATGTGATTAAAAACACCTCTGAGAGGAAAGAGGGAGGGAAGAGCTGCAGATAAAAGACCAAGAACAGGAAAGATCGCTCAGGTTTGGCTGTTGGAGGCGGAGGACGGAAGAGGAGGCTGCTAAACGCTGTGGTGCATGCTGGGATTTATATCTGGCCAAGTATGCATGAGCCTCTGATGCATGCTCGGTAAAATGGGTGGAGGAAGTTTTCATTCCGGGATTTCCAGCGTACTTACCGAGAAGTGAACTTTTTAATGGAACATGACTTGGACCGCGGGTGATGATGTTTCACGAGCACGCAAGTACACAGATTGAGAATCGGCCGCGATGTAGTACTGTTTAGGCTCTAAAAATATACTAAATGACGTAGTTTCCAGTAAATTCTCAGGACACTTGGATTACATTGGACGAGCAGTATGGAGGAATACTGACAAGTTTTTGTGGTCTTTTATGGACCTTTTTGGCTCGGACCCAGGCGAACTCCATTATATGAAAGTTGGGGGAAAACAAGAAGCCTTCCTGATGCCGGCTGCATTTGAGATATTAAAAAATGCTCCAGAGTCTTGCTCACCATGAGGGGGGAAGTGGAACATAAAGTTACATCATTCTGTGGGTGAACTATTCCTTTAAAGTATTTTACAACCTATTTTTTCCATGTTTTCTAGATCCTAAACGTGTCATTGGTCTCGTCATCGCTGTCATCATCCTTGGTGTCGGTGTCCTTGTTGCCTTTGTTGTCCGTTGCTTACCTGGTCTGTTGATCTTCATGCACGCACCATTTACACAACAGGCTGACACAGCATTTCACGTTTCAATGCTACTCCATAGCAGCTATACTTTATTCTGCCTCCACAGCTTCTTACAACAGAACAGTACAACTAGTGACTAGATTAATGTGCGCCACCTCATGGTGCCAGTTCACCGCATAAATTTCAGTACATTTTATGGTATGCGGTCAGGCGCAAGCTTGACTCAGTGTAGAGGAAATGCACAGTCCCCAGCACCTAGGATTCCAACACCATCCTGTGTATTTAAACTTGGCTTGTTGGGTTAGATTTTAAGTGTAAGTCACACATTTCTCTACTTTTATTTCCTTTACACTTTCATAATAAGGTATACAGGACCAAATTCACATCCCTTCCTATGTGTAGAAATGTTCATTCATTCATTTTCTGTACTGCTTATCCAGTTCAGGGTCGCGGCGGTTGCTGGAACCTATCCCAGCTATTATCAGGCGAGAGGCGGGGTACACCCTGGACAGGTCGCCAGTTTGTCGCAGGGCTAGTGTAGAAATGTATTCAGGAGTATTTGTAGAGATTTCAGAAAAGTATGATTGATTTGATTTTGGATGGCCCATAAGGGTCATAAAGAAACACCACCAACAAACATTGTAAGTAGTACTTTATAAAAGGTAATAGGGGATCATCACACTTCTGTGTTCTGGTTTCCGGAACTTGAAACATTTAGCCGCTTCTTCTTCCGGGCCAGTTCAATGTCCCTGCTCTGTTCCACTTCGTAAATTGAATAAACGCCAACCCTACTTAAATTTTCAGGGATTCCCGACTGAAGTGATACTAAGGAAGAAGTGGATCAAAGCGATTCACCGGAGTGAAGGGCCGAACTTTATAATAAAACAACATAGCACGTTTGTTTGTAGCCGGCACCTCAATGATGCAGACTACACAGCTAGCGTTAGCAGGCTAGCGTTTCCTGACATGCCTAACGTTGTGCGTCTTAAAGGGAGGGTAGGGGATCTTGGAAAAACAGCTCAAACAAGCTAAATTTGAAAAAACATACACCCCCTGAAACTACGCCTCCAGTGCACAGGAATGGTCGCGTGCGCTCTTATCACCAAAAACAACCAAGAACAGCCGAGTGGCTAGCTTGTTAGCTTCCAAGTAAACACCAGAGGAACCATGTTTCCTAAAAGTGATAATTATCTCACCTCCAACTTCTTCTGCGGCGTAAAACATCCTCACTGCAAACATCAACACCTCCATGAGTTGATCCACATCCGTTTTTTCTTTTTAAGAGCAAACGGGGGCATAGATAAGAGCAGCGAGCAGCCATGTTTGACTCGGTTTGTCACGGCGAGTTGCGAGCACGTGCAGACGCGCGCGAGGACGGTTGGTGCGTGACAGAAAGCAGTAGAGTTTAATGGATATAAAAATCATTCAATCAGAACGGGCCGCTCAAAACTCCATCCAATAAAATTTATTTAATTGGAAGGGGTTTTTCCAGCGCTGTATGTTCCACAGGTGATTATTTTTTTATTTTTGTGTCAGAACATTCAATTAATTGGCTGCAATCGGTGAGTGAAGAAGACTTTAAACAATATAGTAAAAATGCTCCTGGAAAACATCATCCACCCTGCCTTTAAACATAGACTGTAAATATACTGACGGACATATTTTCCGGTCACTTCTGAATAGGCGAGAGTGAAGCCAGTTGGGCGTGTCCTACCGGCTGGAGTCAGTGAACTTTCCTCTGTCACGCCTTTATCAAACTTTTCCACATGAGTGATGGAGCCCCGCGAAGTAACTGTTTGCACACCAGCTCCTCTCGGATGTGTGTTGCCATGGTGATATATGAACTAGCAAGCTGTGCAGAGTACCGTCTGATCGCTGGTACAAAATACTCCCTGTAGTTTACTCAAAAGACTAAATCCTTGCAGATAGAACATGCGCAGAACACAATTAAATATTCCTTTCAATGGAGACATTCAGATATGCATTTACGTGACCAAATATTTGGGTTAAAAAAAGGAGTAACCCAGGAGTAGGCTAATATTGGGGTTTTTAAAAACCTGAAAATGAGCATATTCGGGTTTTTGCCAGTGTTTACATGGCCGTGTGCAACCAGGTTATTTTTAATTACCCGGTTGCGGGTTGAAAGAGTTATTGGCTGCATGTAAACGCAGTGATGGATTATGTGAAAATCCTCATCATGGACGGCGCTTTCTTAAAAGTTTTTCAGTTTCAGGAAAGTCCATTTACTTGTGGACAAAAAGGGAAAACACAGAAAAAAACCTGAGTTTTTCAAATAACTCAGTGTTTGGCCTTTGTGATGAACTGAACAATAATGTCTTTGTGTTTGTTTTTTACTGTAGAGAGACGTTGTCAGGCAGAAGAAGAATAGGTTTAGCAGGTTTAATACAGCTGGTTGACACAAAAAATACAAGACACTGGGGAGGAGGTGGCGCTGGGTTAAACACAGCGATAAACAAGTGTGACTGATGAAGGTAATGATGACCCGGTAGAATCCATTATGAAAATGGTAGATGGCTTGTGGGAGTTGTAGTGGGAACCAGTGATAAGTAGGCAGGTGAAGCTGAACACAGAGGTGGAGGAGGAGCCATGACAGATACAGACCCTGTATCTGTCTGTGTATATATATACAGACCCTTTCCAAAAAAATTTGAATATCATGGAAAAGGTTTTTATTCTAATATATTATAATTTTTTGGAAAGGGTCTGTATTTGGAACAACACAGGCAAAAAGCTATACGAAACCATAATGATAATAACTAAGCATACCTCCATTTAAGCTCTCCATTTTGAAAAAATGGAGACAATTATAAAAAGAGAAAAAACAGGAATTTGTTTCTGCTGCCCAGAAAACATCAACCTGATGGTGTGAACTGGATTGTATTTATTAGTTTCTTTTCTCTTCCTGTACTCTGAATTCTCTTTGTTTCAGGGGCTCTGTTAAATTTAGCAGTTATGCGATGTCCAAAATCTCAGAAAACGTGCAGCTCATGGCTACAATGTAATATTCTAATTTGTTGGTGAGATTTCACTGCAAGGGATCTGACAGTGGATTGTGCACCACTGTTTAGCATCATATCTCCTTTTCTTTGACGGGCTTCAATAGTAATTTAGGTTTTTTTATTTACCACTGACTGACGTCTTTCTATGTTTCCTGTTTTATCTGCTAACAAAGGCAAATTCTGTTTTCCAGGTAAACTGAACGCTGCTGTTTCATACACAGATGTCACCATCACACAGGACGTGGAACCTCACAGGCTCAGAGGTAAAATAAAGAAATAAATAAAAACACAATCAAAAATAGATTTAGATACTATATATGTATGTATATATATATATATACTACATATATATATATATATATATATACACATATACACACACACACACATATATATATATATATATATATATATATATATATATATATATATATATATATATATATATATATATATATATACACACACATTAATTTTTTTAAATTAAAGCTCAAACTAGCTATTTTGGGTAACAGAGTGACATCATCTCTTCCTCATGTGTGCAGTCATCAGGTCATTATTCTACGCAGCCGGTTATTCTTTCATTGTTATTGCATGACGCTGGTAACCATAAACCAAACACACAGCACTGCTATTGTCCTGCCCTTCTGCGTAAGCACAATTATTGCTCTCTCTGTCTGACTCTCTCTCTCTCTCTCTGTTTTACCAGGTTTGTTTGTATTTTTTGAGGTTTCTATGGAGTCACCTTTACAAGTAACAAGTAACCTTTAAAAATCCATGTTTATCAGAGCATTTTTCCTGTAACATATGGGAATATGATGTAACTAGATCCCCAAAGAAGACAATAACTATAGAACGAGCTTCTCCTTTTGTTGGGTCAGGGTTGTTGTGATTTATCACTGCAGAACCGTGGGCTGGGCCATTAAAGTTGGACGTTGGTTCTGGGCTCCATGTGTCCCACGGGTCTGGCCCAGTGATATTTTACCAGTATTGCAGTGTCTTGTTATATGTGGAAGTAGAGCAGAGCTACAGCAGCATCTCCTCACTGGAAACTGGCAAAGACAAAAAGACCGTTTACAGACTGAAACGGTGAAAGACTGAACGTTGTGATTCATGACAACAAAATTAAAACAAATGGGACATCGGCCAGAAAAAATGTTTTCTGTTACCTGCTGCTCACAAGACATTTTCTGGCCCTCTTAATTTACTCTGAAAATCTGGCCCAGCTGAATATGTAAATGAGCTAGGCTACTGAGTGCTGCATTCAAGGTCCATGCTACAGTCGGAATTTCCTGAATTAAAGAAGAAATTTCTGAAGTCTTTAGATTTTTTTTTCTTTTTATTTATTTATCTTGGTAGAACTGTGGGCTGGGACACATGGAAGCTGGTTCTGGCCACATGTGGCCCACATGCACCCATTTGAAGAGGTCTGATATAGAATAGCCTAAAGCTGCAGAAGCATCCTGCTTTGCTTACTTTGACTACATACTTTTATTTCCCACAGCTCAGTTTGTTTGGTCAAGGAGAGTTGAAATGGAAGAAAAAAAAGCAACATTTTAAAAAACAAAACTCAGAAAAATAGATAATGAAATAGGAAGATTACAGGAAAGAGAGAAAAAGGCTTTTAAAAGCATAAAAGGTTTCACAGCTATGAAAAAACAAAAACCCTCAAAAACCAAAACCAAAAATAATCAATAAAATACAGTTTCTCTGCTACAGATCTTCACCACAGCCTAAAAATATCACCAAACCGAGTTATCTGATTTCCCCCTGTGATCTCTCAGCATCAGGGGACTCTTTTTGCCTTTTAAAGATCAAAGTTTCAGCTCTAACTCATGTTCCTGGGTCATATGAGTCATTTATTAACTTGTATTGTTTATATTCCTCTATATGCATCACCATCCATGAATGCACCGCTAACAGCATATTTCAGACGGACACAAACACAACAGTAACAGTGTTTTTTTCCCCATCATTTCCTATTTCCACTCTTTGTTAAAGGGTTGCTCCATATTAATTTCAGCGGCTGGAATTTCCAACTTCTCGATCGGAAAAGGAAGTCTGATTTCTGACTCAGAAGGTCCAGGACCAACATGTAAAACTCAATGGCTGGCCTGCAGTTAGGAAGCGGTCCCAGCTGCAGTGATGACCTCTTGATGATGTTATTATCTAGTTCTGATGATGACAGACAGGTGTAACATGAAGGCAGCTCAGCTGGGATTCACAAAGTTTCAGCCTCCAAGGCAAAACCAGCATCCAGAAGCACTTTGCAGTTTCACTGAGCTTCGGGGAAAATTACACTAAACTTCTGAGTTGTGTTGAGGGGAAAACCCTGGAGTGACTTGTGATGATGTCATTCTAATATAAACTCATCCTTTGTTCGAGTGAAAGTAATTTATGATGAATTTAATCTGATTTATGACAAAGCTGCAACTGATATATGTTTTTTTTTTTTCCAGAGATGGGAGCTGAACCGACTTTCTACTCGACACTCAAACTGGACGTCAGCTGACAAAACAGGAGGACACGTTAAAATGTACATGTATATAATATGAAGTTGTAAAAGAAAATGATTTTTCAATGTTAGCATCTTTGCTTCTGTTGAGTTCTTCAGAGGCCTCGAGTGATGTTCTTGGTTTCTTTGTTGTGTTGATTATTTCTCCCCAAAATAAAACAAACCGGTGTTGCGTTATATATTGTTGATAAGTCTCATTACTCACCGTTACATTGAGGTTTAACTTGTAAAAGTTTTAGATTTGCGGAAGGAGACATTTTTGGCTCATTTTTGGGGGGGACCCGCATGTTTTGCTGAGGTGCTCATTCCACAGAAGCAGTGTCCTTACAGATCACACCTCGTTATAAAAGTGATGATCAAACGTACCAACAAGTTATAACACAACACCAACTGGGACCAAGAGAAAGAAATAATTAAAGGGATACCGTGTAGCTTTTGACCCAACATTAGCCTAATGTAACTTAAGCTGCGTTCCATTTGAACTGAGAAGTTGGAAATTCCCAGTTCCGAGTTGGAAGTTTCAACTGGAACGACCCCCCACCCCCCTAGGTGGGATTTCCCACCTGGAAAGTCGGGCAATCCTGCCACCACAAAGATGGCTGCGCCCGGTGTTAGCAGTGGTAGAAGCTTCTGTAATGTTACATTTATTTGCACTTCTGACTATTTTTGCTACATTAAATCAGTCATACACGTGGTAATGTTTGATATAGATGTAGGGGGCAGCTGCTGTCGTGTAATTCACATTTTTCATGCGGTATATGTCAACTACAACGCCAGTTGTGCTAACAACGGCTAATAACAATAGCCTTAGCGATCACATTGTTTTGCTAGGCTGCTATCTTACTGTATTTTCTGACCAGTAAACTGGAATGAAATTTGGTCGGGTGTGACGTCACCCCCCGGTTCCCACTTCTCTTTTCCGTGGTAAATGGAATACGGCATAATAGATGATTTCTGGGGGTTGCCCTCCTCAGAAACCAGACATTGTAACTTTGCAGGAGCGGATCCGTCTGTCATTGGATCATGTGACCTGGAGCGCTTTGCTTTATGATGCGATGGCTTTTCTATCAGCTGATCAAAGTGGTCTACAAACACGATTCCAAAACATAAATAGAGACTTTTTAATTTTGTGACAGTTGTGTGGCCTGTGGGAAGCTAAAGGTTTAGTGCCCCTAGTGGTCAAAAATTACACGGTGTCCCTTTAACCAAACACAAACTTTATTACTTGAGCTGTGTTCATAAGAATTTAGTTGTAATTTTGCATCTGTCTAGTTATATTTTGTATAATTTGACAGTTTCTGAAGGTTTTTTGTTGTTTTGCATAGTTTTTTTTTTTTATCTAGCGAGCTCAGACTTTTCATTTAACCAAACTGATCTGAATAAAGTAAAAAAAGACGCATTTGTGAAACTTGAGATGCACTCATGTATGGCAGCAGCTGTGAAATAAACAAAACCAAACTCCCCGGACTGGATCGTATTTGAATAAATGTAGTTTCTGCACAAATGTTAAAAAAATGAAGAGTTCAGTGAACAGAAACAAGAACGTTAACTGTAGAGGCTTTAATGAGGAAACGGTCAAAGGTGACTCAGCAACACATTGACCTGCGTCAGTGCTGTAAACATTAAACAGCCAATGAAAATTGGGTCTAATCTTGCATCTCACATGCAGATGTGTGTGTTCATTAATATCTATTGTTCCTATTTTGAATAAATAAACTAAAGTCATATCCTTATGTGGCAGGACAAGGAGGGCCAAGGTGGTATTCAATCCCCTGACAGATGGGTGAGAGTCATGCGCGCTAACCATTCAGCCAAAGGGTTATTTTTGTGGTCAAGTAGCCAGAGCTTGTGATCAATCAGAGACATAGACCCACACTGTAATAAGTAATAAGATGAATAATAATAATAATAATATTTAATACAGATGAAGGGTAAAACTGTGAAAACGAGTTGACTATTGCATCGTGTAGGTCAGATCAGCTCCTCATGTTGTTGTTGCTAAGAGACGCTCTGCAGCATTTCTACAAACACTGAGTGTGTTTGCATGTTTTCTAAGACAACCAAAAACAAAGCTCAGACTCGACCAAACTGTTGATCCAAGACACTGCACACACAGTTACCTACAGATTAACCCTTAGTAAGTCATGAAGGAATTTTTTGTCCTTCAGGTAATTTTCTTGACATTTCAACAGGACACCAGGCACAAATTTAAATTCAATTCAGTTAAATTCAGGTGTGTGAGAAAATACTGATATGCCAATATATTGCAGTTTTGTGTTGCGATATATCGAAATGAAAAATCTCACGAGATCTCATTGTCCCGTTACGAAATCTCACGAGATCTTGTTCCATGAGCAGCAGTCCAGCATGTAGAAAAGTCCATAGCTGTGTTTGAAATCGCTCCCTATCACGGATGTAGTGCACTATATAGTGAGCACGCCATTTTGTAGTGTTGTTCGAATTCTGTTCACTACTTTTCGTCCACTACATCGTCCACTATAAAATACCCACAATGCACCGCAAATGTAAGTGTACAAGCAATGTACCCTACATTGTAGTCCTGTATACCACAATGCAATGCGGCCATGTTTTGTGATCGCAGAAGAAGAAAAATGGCGAAGCAGCTTAAATGTAAGTAAACGTAAGTAACGTTAAAGTACCATTAGTGGCGTTGTTGTGTGGCTTTTAACAATAGCTTTTAACAATAATGGTATTTCTTCGTAGCAGGAAAGGTGTCTATTGTTCATAACTGTTAGCTACCGCTACTGCACGTCTTAAAAAAAAAAAAAAAAACTTTATTGAAGTTTTGCCACTGCACGTCGCAGCGCATCTACCGACGTCACCCCATGTAGTGTCCGAAATCTCCTCCCGTCGTTCCCTACGTAGTGTACATGATATAGTGGACTACATCATATACACTATGAAGGGAACAGGGAGTGAGTGGATGATTTCGAACACAGCTCTCGTTATTGTGGAAGAACTTCATTTCCCAGCATTCCTTTCAGAGTCATGTGACTACGATGCAACTGCTGCTGCTACAGACTGACTTGCTTTGAAGCTGCTTATAATATGTCTGGTTTTAAGTTGTTGGTTAAGTTACCAAGTTGTCAGAAACATTATAATTAGCCACGTTGGCTAATACCTGCTAGTATCTGATATCTGGCAGCATTGCTGATGTTTATTGTGTCTTTAAAACCTAATTGCTATGATACAGTGAAGAGTAACTCCACATTATTTCAGTGAATAAATCACACCAGATGCACCATCTTTACAAACAGCTTTAAATATTTTGCTGTAAATACAATATCACAATGTATTGTCTTGCTTAAAGTATCGCAATATATCGTATCGTTGCTCCTGTATCGTGATACAAATCATATCGCCAGATTCTAGTCTTGTTCCCAAGGGGCACATTTTGGCACACAGAGTATTAATGAAGTTTTATGTGGAAATAAAACGAAGAGCAAAGAAACAGCAAAAATGGGTGAGCAGATTTTAATATAAGACATTTTTGTTTTCTTTTGGCCTGAAGTGGTTAATTATCTATTTGACATGGAATTATAACGTAGCAAATGTATGTATAATTAGACATGCTGTTCCCTGCCCACCTAAAATCTATAATAAAGAAAATAATCTAGTTTGTTTGCGCTTTTCTTTCCATAAACAGGGACATTGTGTAATTAAATGAGTATTTAATGGGTTAAAATAATTTAAATGATTACATATTTGGTAGTTCTGATTTTGACTGAAGTTGATTGAAAGATACGAATAAACAAAAACTGGAAAAAAAAAATCTGTAATTTTTTACAGCAGTTTTTTGGGAGAGGACGTCTTCATCCTCTAATGATCCCAACTTTAAATTGAAGTGACCCAGATGGATAATTATTGTATGAGTCATTTCATGTGAGTATCATATCATAATAGACATCTTGACGAAGACTTTCAGTCACATCTTTTTTACCATGACGACAGAAACTGTATGTTATTTATAGCCACAGCTGGTATCACCACATTCCATCACAGGACTTCCCTCTGCTTTGTTTACGCAACCAAAACACACCTACTTTACACACGTGCTTGGAGTAGGTAACTCAACATGGGGTTTGCTTTTTAACACACTTAACCTACTGTACTTTTATCACACGTATGACGTCTTTAGCAGCTTAATTCTGAGATTGAGGGTTTTATTGCATGTATTTAAAGCAACAAGTACATAAATTTTCTAGAAATAGCTCTGGGGTTAATAACTGACACCATTATTGTAAATAAGTTATGACGTGTTTTCCTTGTAAAACCCTGTAATAACTTTTCTTGTTCCTAGTTGGTTCTGCAGATTCTTACCTACAAAGCAAACAGTCCCTTGTTTCTGTCACCATGAAGACTTCTGTTGTGTCCCGGCTGCTCGGAGGAAGAAAACCATATTATTCTCTTCATCATTTCTGTCTGGGCTTGCCTTCAGTCGTTACTGTCTGGATGGATCAAATGACAGAAGTTTCCGGGGGAGGGGGACAAACTGATGACTCAGCAGTCACAATCATGCTGATGACAAGATAAGGAAACGTTTTCATAACAGCTTCTTATCTGGGCAGCATCAAATTTCCTCAGATATTCCACCAGATTAGAGGTCTAGTTGGAACTTTAGTAAACTACTCCGGAAAATTACTGGATGTCTGTTTGTAATTTCTCTGTTATTTCCGAGGAAATCCACAGTCAGAGTTCGGTATCATCCATGAACATACATGATATCACTGTGAGGATGGACAGCTTGAAGATACTGAGCAGAGATGTTCACATCTTTTTTTGCAAGTCAAGCCAAGTCTCAAGTCAACTTCAGCTGTGATGAGCAGCTACCTAATCTGTCATATGACGCATGCGGTCTGGTCTGCTTGAAGGACTCCATTAAAATATCAAAGAAATTTAAAATCCATACTCACCCTTTATCTCCCAGCGGTCAGTAACCGCTCTGATCTCTAGCTCTACCTGACAAATACTCTGTTGCTCACACAGTGACTCACCTGTCTAGGTGTGTTTTAAAGGAATAGTAAACCCACAGAATGCTGGAAGCTGCAGCGTTCAGCGCCTACTCTGCAGATAATGCAAGCGCAGAAGAAGAAATTCGCTGTTTGCATTGTGTGCTACGAGGGAACGAGCCACATGTTCTACTGTTTAGGCTATAAAATACACTAAATGATGTGGTTTCCAGTAAATTATGGACGCTACCCACTCAGGACACTTGGATTAGCCTACATTGGACGAGCAGTATGGAGGAATATTGAGAAGTTTTTTTTATTATTATACTTTATTAATCCCAATTAGAGTGCCAATTAGGAAATTCATTCTCAGTAAAAAAACAACCTAAACAAAAACAAACAAACAAACAATTTATTAAGAGAAATATAGAGATGTGATATTATCGGCCAATATTTGCATTTGATATCAGAAATAATTATTTCTGTTTCTTTGACAACTTTTACACAGCATTCACATTTTACATATTAAATTCTTCAGCAGCAACTCCTCTCACTCAAAATGTCAGAATAGAGGGAACAACAGTTCTTTAAGTTGTTGTTTAAACAATTGTTTAAAACAGTACTGTTTATATTTTTAGTGGGCATTTTTGGGGGGAAAGTCATCTGAGCTGCTGTCTGAAACAAAATAAATATGGCACTTTTGTCTATAACTTAAATCTAAGTAGTTGTCATATTTTATGCAGATGTTTAAAGTGTCTTTATGTTTTCAACAAAAATTTACTTGATGGTTTGAGGTTTAAAACTGGCCCGAAATCAGAAAACCATTCAAATTGTCGTCATTATTTGACAGTTTCACTTAATTACTGTGACCACAAAGTCATCAAACTACCAATCAGAATGTTCGTTGACGGAAAGACCAGACCAAGGATGTACGGTGTCAAACTTTTGTCATTTTGTGATTGTAAATTTTAAAAACAAAAAAGGAAAAAAAAAAACAAAAAAACATTTTGTCTAGCAAAATATGTCACAACTTGGTTTTATGAAGGGTTTGTAACTTCCTGGGATTCAATTAAAGAGTATTCATAGCTCATTCTGAAGTGATAGATGCACAGAAGACGTCATCATCACACCCTCCTGTTCAGGTTTGTAGTTTCATTCATAAATAAATAAAAATAGTTTTATTCAAACAGCCTGTTAAGGTTTGGTGGGAGAATGGCGCCCTCTGATGGTTGAAAGATGACACCATAAATCTGCTGTTCATATCGATGCACACAAGTTTGAAGACTGGAAAACGTAGAAACACACCACTTTACTAAAACAATTATTTTAAAAAAAGGGCTGCATTTCTGAAACAAAGTAAATGTTTATATATATATTCAAATATATATTGTTGTTTGGTTAATTTTCCCGTTGTTTTTTAGTGTCACAATAACAAACAGCAGGCCTGTTTGTCTTCTTATTTTCCTTTTTAGATTTCACATCTGGTTACTTTTTCACGTCATGACATTTCATATGACATTTTGCCATCTGCCTGAAACTGACTCAGTCATGTAACATTCTGATGCAGCCTAGTGAAACATGTTGCAGCAGGTCCAATATCAGCAGAAAATCATTGAAAAGCTAGGCCTTTATAAATAGTAGAAATGATGATTTAGTTCTGTCCTTTTTTAAAACAAGCAAATTGTTGCTCCACTTCACCATCTTTTTCTTCTAATCAGTAGCCACTTCTGTCTCTGACTCATTCTGGCTGTCTCTTTGTTGTCCCGTTTTCTCTCAAAGTTGTGCTTTATTTACTGGATTTTAGTCTTGTTTTAGTGCCTTTTACCCCAGGGCCACGATAGTTAACACATTCACACACTTTTTTTTTTTTTTTTTTTTTTGTCATTTTCTGATTTTTTGTTTTGTTTGTTAGAATATAAGCATAGTGTATGAGGTCGCTGTCAGTGACTTCCAAAGACTGTATACTATAACAGTCTTTGGATAAAAAAAAGCTTGTCAATATTCCTCCATACTGCTCATCCAATGTAATCCAAGTGTCCTGAGTGGGTAGCGTCCAGAATTTACTCTAAACAACGTCATTAGTATATTTTAGAACCTTAACAGTACTACATTGCATGTCTAGCAAGCACGCCGATGCGTGTTCATGAAACTATGGAAGCCGCGGCTTCCACGCGTTCTCTTTTTCTTTCTTTCTTTGATTTAATCAATATCCAACTCCTCTTGTGTTTGTGCCGGTTTTTCTGCAGCTCTGTCGCTCATAGCACAACGTAAACAGCTAATTTCTTCTTCTACGCTTGCATTATCGGCAGAGTAGGCTCTGAACGCCACGGCTTCCGTAGTTTTGTGAATGCGCTTATGCATGCTTTGCGAAAGTAAGATGTACTACTGTTTAGGCTCTAAAAATATAGTAAATGACGTTGTTTCGAGTAAATTCTGGACGCTACCCACTCAGGACACTTGGATTACATTGGATGAGCAGTATGGAGGAATATTGACAAGTTTTTGTGGACTTTTATGGACCTTTTTGGCTCAGACCCCGGCGAACTCCATTATATGAAAGTTTGGGGAAAACGAGAAGCCTTCCTGATCGCCGGCTGCATTTGACATATTAAAAAAAGTGCTCCAGAGTCTTGCTCAGCATGAGGGTAAGTGGAAAATAAAGTGACATCATTCTGTGGGTGTACTATTCCTTTAACCTGCCCTTTACATCATGGGATCTCAAAGGGCTAAACTTTCAAGTGCCAATGTGTCTTTTGAAGGTGTTAGAATGACGACCAGTGACCCCCACTGTGCTGAAATAGAGACAAGGTAGCCTAACATGGCATCAAATGTACTGTAGCTACAAGTAGCCTAAAATAATCTCATATTAAATATAACATTTAATTTCAAAACAAGCTCAGACTGCATGAACGAGCTTAAACAGCATTAGACAATTAGTTCATGCACCTGTAACAGGTAACCTCCTCATTACTGACACAAGATAACTAAATCATTTAATAATCATGTGACAGCTGAACGCTGTGAAGTCATGTTAAGTTCTTACACAGGTTAAAATCATCTATGGATGTAAGAAGTTTTGTGGACGGTTGTGTTAACACATAAGCCTACCCCCACCTAGCCAACAATAGGTCCTATTGATCTTTTTCTTAAAGATCAACAGGACAGAGGGCACAAGTCCACCGATAACTCAGTTCAATACAATCGAGGAAAAAAATACTCTGTTCCCAAGGGCATTTCGGAGTTAAAGGTTAGGAATGTGATTGTGATGTAATGCTGTTTCCTGTTAGTTTACCAACTATCACACCTTCATATAACACAGGAAATCATCTCAAGCACTGCTGAAGATGAAGATGATGATGATGGGAAAATAGATGGTCTTAAAAGAACTTGTATAAATGCCGCTGTTTCTTATACAGGCACTTTGAGGGTTTGATTAAAACAATCTCAGCTTTTTATAAATCAGATTCTTCATACTTTGTGCAAAGGAACAAAGATTTAACACGAGCACGAAGAGGTCGTCGTTATGATTCTGACTTAAGAGAAACAGGAAGTGCAGCAACCACATACAGACACATAAACCTACTTTTCACGGAGGATGTACGTGATCCTCCAACAGAAACAAATCATTGTCTTTGAATTTTTAACCGAGTTCAAGTTGGCTCAGTGTTTTCTGCATCCACATGGAGCTGAAAACTGCTGCTGAGTATAAACACCTGAGAACCATCAACAGTGACGTCACCACAGGTTTATCTGGAAGCAGTTTCCTTTCATGCAGCTTCTTTTTACTGAGGCTGGTTTTCAGCACAAACTGATACACTTCTAGAGAATAAAAGGCTGAATTTTTTAATTAAAAATTTTAAGTAATTGTTAGACATGAGAAGCAGCGTGATGGATGGAAGTTTACTAGAAGATCAACAAGCTTCTCTTTTTTACATTCAGCAGGTTGTGCTGATTTCCTGTCATATGATGTGGTGGTTTGTCACGTCTAACTTAGAGGTAGACGGCGTTTGACCAGCATGGCGTTTGCATCCCTCTGCCTCTTCCTCTGTAAGTAAAGTCTGTTATTCTGCTCATCGGCCTGTTGATCTCCATCCTCCTGGTCTGATCCTTATTAACCACACACTGTAAAAATTGCAATTGCAGATTAATTCCCAACAGTTGCAATATCTTTCTAATGTTTTACCTGTTATTTTTGCAAGAAAATACTGTAAATAAATAACAGCTGTGTGCTGCAAAATTTACATTTGCCAAAACAGCGTACTGTTATATCCTCTACACTCTCACCATAAAAATTACAGTGAAAAGGTTCAACTACAGCTGCTAACTTATCAGGATTAAATTGTTATTTTTGAGGAAAACTATCATGATTAAATAACAGTTGTGTACTGCTGAAGTTACCCAAATGGGACACCATAATATTTTATACTTTGCCACTGTAATTTATAGGGTGACAAGTTCTGTTTTTTACTGTAAATTTTTATGATTTTTTTTTTTTTTTTTGTAAAAACAAAGATATTTTTGTACTGTTTTAACTGCTACTTTCGCAAGAAAATGCTGTTAAAAATAGTAGTTGCGTAATGAAAAATTTACGGTTACCAAAACGGCACAACGCAATAATTTATACATTGCCACCATAATTTATAGCGTGATAAGCTGTCAGTTTTTCATTTTAAATTTTATGAATATTTTTTTGTTGAAACAACAAAATTTTTTTGTATTGTTTTGTTATTTTTGCAAGAAAATACTGTAAATAATAGTTGTGTACTGCAAAATTTACGGTTGCCAAAACAGTGTAACATTATATCCTCTACATTCTCAGTAAATTCTACAGGTTTTCTCTGTGAATTATGCAGATTTTTTTAGCACACATGGGAATTGTGAAGTCACCACGGCCGTGTCTCAAACGGCGCACTTGAGCACTTCAAACACTTCAAACACTCCTTTTGAGTGTTTAGTGCTTTCATGCTTTCATTTAGGCGAAAATTCAGTGCACTGTGGCAGGATGTTGCCTTAATAACAGACAAAAATGAAGTGCAAAACGAAGCACGCTACTAACACTAAACGGACGCAATCTTGCTGATGTAGAAGAAGAGGCGGGACTTTCGAACTGCTTTCAGAACTGAATATTAGCGGTGAACGAAGCGGTGGCGACCCCTGCTGCATCGGAGGCGGTATTGTACTGATTTAATTAACGTTTATGAAATTATTTAGACATAATTACTAATGTATATTGTAGCATGCTACCAAGCTGTTCACTCCCTGATGACAGTTATGATCTGGTCGTGTGTTTGAGGCCGCGGTTATACCAGCTCAGTAGAGTTAGCTCACGTTAGCGGACAATGCTAGTCCGTCACTTCCTGTAAGTGCAGTGCTCTGTTCGGGTCAGCATTTAGCAACAATAGTGTGCACTACAAACGAAGTACACAGTGCGCCTGAATTCCAGTGTATTTGGGCACGTGTGCGGTTTGAGACACGACCCATGTCATCTTCATGCCATTATTCGTTCTGCTGAGCCACTGAACCAGGTGAGTCCAGTCTGCACAATGAATTGAAAAGTGCAGACTGGACTCACCTGCTTCAGTGGCTCGGTAGAACAGAAATGACGTGTTGACTCCACAATTCCTGCCACTGTTATTAACTCCAGTTTTCTCTGAACAATCAGATGTGACAAGACCGAAACTTGTTCTGTGGTAGAAAAACAGTTTTGATGTTTTACTTAGACCATCATCTCGATAATAAGTGGCATTTTTTTGTTCTTTTTTTGTTGTTTCTCATGTGTGAATATCTATTTTTTGCTGTTATAATTAATCTTGAAATGTTGCTTTTCCTCATACAAACTTTTGGATTTGTTTACTTGGATATCAGGAGATAAAAGTTTTCCATTTCTTCTACTAACTGACCACTCGGAGCTTAAACCTTCTTGTAGGGCAAATAACTTTTTTCAGGTTCAGGTCCTCTTTACAGGCACAGTTTGTTAAATTGAAGTAACTTTGTATTATGTTAGTTTTTCTGTTTTCCTTGTTTGTTCTAGTGCAGCTCATATTCATATTATCTCACTTCCTGTTTTATTTTGTAAAAGGCTGTTTCTTCTGCTGTCTTACTTCCTGTTCTTGCGCCACACTGGCTCCTTGCATACGATTTAGATCTTTCCAGGTTTTGCTGTTGTACCTTTGGGTCCTTCACCCTCCTCACCTCTGGTAACCCCAGTAACCAGAGCAAGAGCTTCAAACAATTGACGGAAAAACTGTCTCTCCTCCAAAAACCTGCCATTTGTAGATTTTGAGCATTTGTGCGATGAAAAAATTGTGCGAGGGTTTGCTCAAAGTGATGGTTTTCTAGTTTATTTAATCAAACTTCAGATCGTCTGTTCTCTTTTGCTCACTGAGCCACATCCTGGGTGGTTTGGTTTCCTCTCAGCTGCCTCTCTTCAAAGTGAACAAGTTTTTTTAAAACAGCCCTACGTGAGAAGAAACAAAAAATGACAGCTGAATTTAGTCATCTCTTAAAGCACCGACACAGATAAAATATCAGAATCTTTGGCCCTGTTTAAGGGTCACAAACACAGAAACCAAAGAAATTATAACTGCACGAAGCAGCCAATCACACGGCAACAACTCAGTATATTCATCCATGCACTGATATCTAGTGGTAAAGATGGGTATTTCAAAGAAAAGATGTTTTCTTTCACATGACTTCATATTCCAGCACTGCTGTGCGATGGTGTGATCTCAGGTGTAGCCATGAATATTTACTACTTTTAATGCGTTTTAAGGCGTTACTACTCCAAAAACTCCATTAAACAAAGCTGGTACAGCATTTTTTAAAGTTCAGAGTGTTTCCACTTCACTCACATTGGTTTGTCCATTCAGGGACACTGTAGTAAAAATGGTGGGACAAATATGGCAGCTTCCATATGTGCACTACCCTGCATGAATAATTTTGAGGATGACTGTAGACATAAATGACTCATGCTAAGAAAATAAACAGTTATTCTAGGGAAGCAATTACACATCAATAGAAACAAAGTTTTGAATTATATATGAAATTTTCTGCCATTGACCTTTGATTTTGTTACACACTGCACCTTTTACTGTAATTAGATTTTTTTTTTTCAAAGTTGAACTTTATTTCATTATTACGGAAGAGGATTACGGCCACTGAAGAAAAAAAAAAATACAATTCTCAGAGAAAGTCAGAATTCTGCAATTAGATTCAGAATTCTGACTTTTTTCATTTTTATTCCTTTTTTGAAAATAAATAAATAAATAATAATAATAATAATAACAATAATAAAATCCTAATCATATAACAGCTATTCCAGTGAAGCAATTACACATCAATAGCATCAGTTTTGGATTGTATACAAAATTTTTCTGCCATTGACTGTTTTACACACTGCACCTTTAATCACCACAGCTTACCTGAGTATTGTTGCCATGTTCCGTGTAAAGGGATCATGTTCATCCCTTTATGACCACAGTGGAGCATCTTCTGATGCTACTTCCAGCAGGATAATGCACCATGTCACAAAGATGACATCATCTCACACATGATGATGACTTCACTGGACTCCAATGACCTCCACAGTGATCAGATCTCAATCCAGCAGAGCAACATGCAAAATCTGAATATTTGTAACGCTTAATAGAATCTATGACACCACGAACAGACGGTTCTGATGGAAGAAGGGGTCCAACTTGGTGCTGTAAGCTGTCTTTCTGCAGTTTATTCAAATGCAGCTTAAATAAAAAACACCTGCAATCAGCATAAGAAAATAAACCCTGACTACATTTTTCCCTTTAGTCTGCTTCTCTGCAGCCGCTGCTTCCGTGCAGATTACTGTCGCTCCTGACCAATCCCAGTTCTTCCAGTATGACCGCATCAAGCTGAGCTGTGTGGGCAACTCCAGTGGGTGGATAGTAAAGAGGAACACCTCTCGGCAGACTGCTCAGAAATGCCAGTACGGCTGGGCGACCCCCCGCGGGTCCTCCTGCATCATCGACAACGCTTACCCAGCAGATACTGGACTGTACTGGTGCGAATCTCCTGTAGGACAAAAAGAAAACCACATCAACATCACAGTGACCGGTACTACACATACATGCTGCTGTTTATTAGGACAGAAATAAAAGTGTGAATTTAACTGAGGTTTGCGTCTTAGCTTCCAGTGTGACCCTGAAGAGCCCCGTGCACCCTGTGATGGAGGGAGATAATGTGACCATTCACTGCTCCTACAAGGACGGCGAGGATGGTGATGCAACATCAAACTTTGCTGCAAACTTCTATAAAAATGGTGTTTTCATCGGGAAAGAAGAAGCAGGGACTAAGACGCTGACAGCGGTGTCCAAGTCTAAACATGAAGGTTTCTACAAGTGTCAGCATCCTTCTAAACAACAAGAGTCCCAGTGCAGCTGGCTGACGGTGGCAGGTACAGTCAGGCTCTACATGTCCTCCAGGCCCCTCCCCCTCCCCTCCCCTCCCTCTCTGCTGTGCTTCAGCTCTGCAAATCTCCTCCCTGATATAAAAACCATGTTTCCCGTGTGATCAAACACGGTTTCCCACGTGTGACGCCAGCGTTCTGCACATGAGAAACACCTGATAATGGAACATTTCTGTGGTAATTTAATGTGAAACCCACATCACCACTAATGAAATCCCCAAGTTATATGTGGAAACCATGTGGTCTGCTATGATCATGCTTCATGTTATTTTAACATGTAATACGTGACGATACTAACATACAAGCCACATGGGTTCCACATATCAGTCCATAAATTCACAGTATGTTCACACTTATGTGTTTTTCCTTTAATCTTTATCAGGACCTCCATCAGCTTCCACATGGTGGTTTCTAGTCTTCCTGAAGTCCTCAAAGTAATGCAACGACAAAAAACAACTACAAAATAACATATGAAAAAAGGATAGACCAATAAATTGGCCAGACGATATTTTAGGCCAAAATTTGCCTTTTTTGCTGATATCAGCATTGGTCGATATTTCAGGCTGAAATTTGCAATATTTTAGATCGATATTTTTTGCTGATATTGGCATTGGGCGATACGTCGGGTGTATTGGCCGATCCCCCTTTGCATAATTTACAGACTTTTAATATATAGGCCTACATATTTATGTATGTATGTATATATATATATAAATATATACAGTATATTTATTTGAAGTTTAATTTTTCTGTTTGATATTTGTTTACAAGTGTACTTTCTTTTTAATATATTTGTTTGAAGTGCTTTATTCTTCTTTTATGAAATAGTTGTAAAATTACTTTCCATTGTATCCTTAAATATATTAATCTGGGAGTCAAATGCAGTATCGGCCCCAAATATCGGCAGGTTTTCTTGGGCATTGGCTGATTAGAAAATATCTGTATCGGACTTAAAAAAATCTGTATCGGTCGATCCCTTTTATGAAACACTAAAACTGATGCAATAATAATGATACAATAATAAGCCGATAAGTAAAGGCACTTTACATGTAAATCAAGCAAACAACCGATTTAGTTCTTAATACAGATCATTTAAAATAATCGCATGAAAATAGAATTACACATTTATATAATTAGTAATAAATAAACAGTTACATTGCAACTTCCACTTTATATAGAACAAATGAAATTGTATCTAAGTAACTTTTTAGAAATATACTTTACTGCTGACGTTTCTAACATTAGACTGGAGTATACGAAGCTCTATAATGAATAGTTCATAATTGTTTTGGTGGATTAAGCTCTACCAAGTGCTTATTAGATTATTTTTGATGATGTTTGTGTGGTTATGTTGCATGAGAAATGCACCTAACTGAACGTTCTATATGTTCAGATCACCGTAGACACATACTCGACAGTACCTACATATCACTGAAACTATCACTCATATTATTCTGTAAAACTACTATGTACGCAAGGATTATACTTTGTACCAGGGCTCTAAACAAACTTTCTGACCACCAGACAATGTTGCTGATAAATCCCTGAAGTTACCAGCCAATCAGAGCTCAGCCTGATTGTTTTTAGGAAAAATAAGTCAGAATATGAGAGCAGATTTCATCATATGTTTTTGTTAATTGACATTTTTTAAAGAAAAAAAATCAAAGAAGACCTAATTTCTCCTCAACTCTCTTTTCCAGAGTAATTTTTGATCTTCACCTATTTGAAACAATTTAATTTAACTTCAGATTTTCTTTCAAAGACTCACCTCCTCCTATCTTTGACATTCTTCTCCCCATCCTTCTTTCCTTGTAGCTGGCCTTGTTCTTTACAGTCTGACCACCATCATATTTTTTATTTTTCCATCTACTTCTTTCAATTTTTGCTCCTCATTTAGGTGCAAGTTGCTCAGGTTGTAGATTATAAATGCCTGATTAACAATATAGCAAATGACAAATCATAAAGAATAAACCCTGCAGATCTCAGTCAAATTGTTCACACGAAGGAAAAAAAACTCCTAAATAAAAAAAGTGACTTTACTCGTATGTAACTGGAATAAGTTGTTATCATTGTGATATAATCATAACCTCAACACATTTTTGTTGTCTTTTCTCAGCCAGGTCCAAGCCTCTTCTTCACCCCACTCCTCCTCCTCCTCCTCCTCCTCCTCCTCCTCCTCCTCTTGGCATATCTAGGACCAGGCTAATTTGTGCCATTCTGCTCTTCATCCTCTACAACATCATATTCTTCTTCTCTATTTACAAATACTGCAAGTGGGCAAAAGGTAAGAACACCCGATAGAATCTTAGTTCTGAGAAAATCTAGTTCATATTTTGTGATTAAACAGACGTTTGATCTTTATCAAAGTGTTATTGTCTGAAATATGGAGACTGATGGGAACTTCCTTTATCAGCCATCAGTCTGTTCAGTTGTATCATTTAACTCGTCAATAGCTTCAACTGCAGCTCTCGCAACTTTCATTCGTTTTCATTATATTTCTTGTTTTTACTATTACTGTTATTATATTTTGCGGTACACATTCTCTGTGTTTTACCTATTTGACCTTTCAACATGCTCGTTTGCTCTTAAATGTTTAACTGTGAAGAGCTGAGCTGACACCAAGCAGCTCCACATCATGATACACCCTCCACCGTGCATCACAGTTGGGTGTTTGAGAAAAATTTCTATCCCTCCAATCAGAGCTTGGTCTTGGTTTACCTAAAATTCAAATTTTTAATTCTTTATACCACTTTTTTTTTTTAAAAATTCTGATTTATATATAAATAATTAACATCAAGGTTTTGTATTTGCAACTTTAACACATCAGTGTTGCATTTGACATCAATTTCCTTCATTTTATCCATTTTTATTCAGAATGGCCAGTTTTTTTTCCATGTGACAGCAGTTTGTTGGGATGTTTATATGTTTCTACTAGAAAAAAACCATAATATTGATAACTAATCTTTAGTCTGGAACCACATAAAATTATGATTTACTATTTTGCCCACTTAGAACGAGTCACTGCTCTACGGCTGCTTTGAACAGACTTTCATGTTTCCCAGGTTATTAGTGGTCACTAGTTTCCACACGCTCATTTCTAGAGGATGAGGTTCGACGTGTTTACACTTGCATTTCTATGAGATGTCAGTGAAACAAAACCACAACCGTCACACCCACATTGCAGCAGGTTCTTCTGCTTTTCACTGTGACAGTTACATTGTTATAGTTTCCTTCACATGAGAGGATGTAAGTCAAAAAAAATAATTCAGTCTAACTGAATTATAGATGATCAAACTTTTATGAAGATGTAAAAATGTTTCAAACTAAAAGTCTTTTCTGCCAGCTTACACAATAAGAGACTTTAATATTTAGCTGTTCTTGTGAATCAAACTGTACATCTGTAATGCACTAAAAATAGTTTCACAAGCAGTTCAACAACTAAACATCTAAAAAGTGATCAAACAACTAATTTTTTTATATAAAAAATGTACTTTAGGTTTCTCATTTTTGGAGGATGACAAGTCAAATGAATTTAGGTCAGTTTACCTTTGGTTTATTACAGGAAGTATAATTTCCTGTGTGACGTCAGGACACAAAAATAAGCCGAGCCGTCAGTAAACTGTAGAACCAGTGAGCAGAACTGGACTCATGTATGACTTGTCAGAATCACTAGAATTTAAACTTTAACAGATGCTCGAAAAATCGTCTCAATCATTCATTAATTTAATTTAAACAATAAAACAGTTGCAGAAAGCAGGAGGAAGTTCAATGTTCAGTTAACATTGGCTCCCTCACATGAGCTGCAGACCAGCAGCGATGATGATGATGATGATGATGGACTGAGGGCTGAGAAGGACAGAAATGGCAGTGCTGGTTCTTCCGGTTCTCTTGCAGCCCGAGCTCAGGCGAGGAGCACATCTTCTAAGCGTGGACTGATGAGAGGAGAAAGATGATGAAGACGAGCAACATTTGGTACTGATTTAAACAAGCTTGTCCATTAAATAACAGAACTAAGGCACGAGTATTTATAATCCTTAACTTCTTTCTGAAATGGATTCTTATATTTTATATTCGCTAATCAACATATTTGGGTGGTGTTTATGGACCATTTAATATCTAGCATGCTTACAGTGAATTATATATATATGTATATGTGTGTGTGTGTGTGTGTGTGTGTATATATATCCTGCTGCAGTTGAATAGATACAATTATGTGAAACTTCACAATGTGGACAACATTTTAAATAATAAAATATTCTATCTTTCTTTCGATAAAGACTGATTGCTTTACTGTCTGAACAGAAGTGATTCACTTTTAAAGTTCAAATACATCTGAGATTAAATTATCCATATTTTAGGATTAAACTGTAGATATTACTCCTTCGATAAAAAATAAAACTATGGACTGTTGCATTTTCTTCAGCTTCAGTGATGAAGAGCTGCAGTAAGAGTTAAAAACCAGCAGGTGTCGCTGTGCTGCTGCATCTGAAGCTTCCAGCAGTTCATCAACACAATCAACCTTCATCCACTTATCACAAGTCTACATTCAACTACATTTTACTGATGCAGTAATATAGCATCTGTGAGTAACCATGGTAACACCTCATCATAACAAGGATGTCTATGAAGTTCTGCAGTTATCATTCTGATCTCTGTTCAGACATGGCAGGAAAAAACCTGCTTTAAAAAGGGAAATTCAAATGTAAGAAAACTTAATTAAACTAAATTGAGGGGCCAAAAAAAGTGAAAATGAAATGAAAACTTGCAAACTTTCACTTCACTGATTTTTGTGAAAACCAGACAAGGAGGAATTTACAGTAGCAAACAAACAAATAAAAAGTGAAACCACACACACTTTCTGGAAGCTGTATGTGTCTTTACCTGCAGGGATGTTTGATTTATTTCTCACAGAAAAATGATGATGTGCTGCTCTTCATCTTCAGCACATGTATGATCTGGCTACACCCCAATTTATTGTGTTTATACAGTAAGCCAAAAAATAACATCACCTCGCTAAAAAGGAAACCACTGAATTGTGTTGGAGAAAATGTCTTCAGTTTAATTCTCCATCTTGAGCTGTAGGAGGAAGAACCAGACTCGGGAAAGGGGCCATCTGCCATGACTGGTGGTGGTGTATTAACACTCATGTTAATAATAAAACTGACCATAAAATCCTAGATGAAAACATAAAGTTAAATGTGAAGCCATTTGTTTAACCATTAAAGCTTGGCTTAAATTTATTTATGCACCAGAACAATGACTTCAGTCCAGCAGCAGAAAAGAATGACTGGAAAAAGAGAAGAAGAAAGATGTTGCAATGATCCGAAATCCAGACATCAACCTGATGTAAACATCGCGTTCAGATATTAAATGCACATAAATGAATTGGTTACAACCAAAGTAAATAGATAAAAAGATAAAAAGAAACGTCTGAAATGATTTGTCATTATTTGCTGTTGTGTTCCAGTAGGCCTGTACACATTGGTTGGAATGGTAACCTAATGGTAGATACTTTATTAGCGAGCTAGCCAGTATAGCCTACTTAATAAATACCGTACCGTACCGTACCGTCCGTACCGTCTTCTTCCGCTTATCCGGGGTCGGGTCGCGGGGGCAGCTGCCTAAGCAGGGAAGCCCAGACTTCCCTCTCCCCGGCCACAGCCGCCAGCTCATCCGGGGGGATCCCGAGGCGTTCCCAGGCCAGCCGGGAGACGTAGTCCCTCCAGCGTGTCCTGGGTCTCCCCCAGGGTCTGGTCCCGGTGGGAAGTGCCCGGAACACCTCTCCAGGAAGGCGTCCAGGAGGCATCCTAATCAGATGCCCGAGCCACCTCATCTGGCTCCTCTCTATACGAAGGAGCAGCGGCTCTACTCTGAGTCCCTCCCGGATGACCGAGCTCCTCACCCTATCTCTAAGGGAGAGCCCGGCCACCCTGCGGAGGAAACTCATTTCGGCCGCTTGTACCCGCGATCTCGTTCTTTCGGTCATGACCCACAGCTCATGGCCATAGGTGAGGGTGGGAACGTAGATGGACCGGTAAATCGAGAGCTTCGCCTTCTGGCTCAGCTCCTTCTTCACCACGACGGACCGATGCCACGTCCGCATCACTGCAGACGCCGCACCGATCCGTCTGTCCACCTCCCGCTCCATCCTTCCCCTCACTCGTGAACAAGATCCCGAGATACTTGAACTCCTCCACCTGGGGCAGGACCTCACTCCCGACCCGGAGAGGACACTCCACCCTTTTCCGGGCGAGGACCATGGTCTCGGATTTGGAGGTGCTGATTCTCATCCCGGCCGCTTCACACTCGGCCGCAAATCGCCCTAGCAAGAGCTGGAGATCACGGCCCGATGACGCCAACAGAACCACATCATCTGCAAACAGCAGAGACCCGATCCTGAGGCCACCAAACCGGATCCCCTCAACACCTCGGCTGCGCCTAGAAATCCTGTCCATAAAGGTTATGAACAGGATCGGTGACAAAGGGCAGCCTTGGCGGAGTCCAACTCTCACCGGGAATGGATTCGACCTACAGCCGGAAATGCGGACCAAGCTCTGGCACCGGTCGTACAGGGACCGAACAGCTCGAATAAGGGGGTCCGGCACCCCGTACTCCCGGAGCACCCCCACAGGAATCCCCGGGGGACACGATCGAACGCCTTCTCCAAGTCCACAAAGCACATGTAGACTGGTTGGGCGAACTCCCACGCCCCCCTCCAGGACCCTGAAGAGAGTGTAGAGCTGGTCCACTGTTCCACGACCAGGACGAAAACCACACTGCTCCTCCTCAATCCGAGGTTCGACTATCCGACGGATCCTCCTCTCCAGTACCCCCGAATAGACTTTACCAGGGAGGCTGAGAAGTGTGATCCCCCTGAAGTTGGAACACACCCTCCGATCCCCCTTTTTGAAGAGGGGGACCACCACCCCAGTCTGCCAGTCCAGAGGCACTGCCCCCGATGTCCACGCAATGCTGCAAAGGCGCGTCAACCAAGACAGCCCCACAGCATCCAGAGCCTTAAGAAACTCCGGGCGGATCTCATCTACCCCCGGGGCCCGGCCACCGAGGAGCTTTTTGACCACCTCGGCGACCTCAGCCTCAGTGACAGAAGAGTCCACCCCTGAGTCCCCAAACTCTGCTTCCTCCTCGGAAGACGTGTTGGTGGGATTGAGGAGGTCTTCAAAGTATTCCCTCCACCGGCCCACGACGTCCCGAGTCGCGGTCAGCAGCCCACCATCCCCACTGTACACAGTGTTGATGGTGCACTGCTTCCCCCTCCTGAGTCGCCGTATGGTGGACCAGAAACGCCTCGAAGCCGTCCGGAAGTCGTTCTCCATGGCCTCACCGAACTCCTCCCATGCCCGAGTTTTTGCCTCAGCGACCGCCAGAGCCGCGCTCCGCTTGGCCCGCCGATACCTGTCAGCTGCCTCCGGAGTCCCACAGGCCAGGAAGGCCCGGTAGGACTCCTTCTTCAGCTTGACGGCATCCCTCACCGCTGGTGTCCACCAGCGGGTTCGGGGATTACCGCCACGACAGGCACCGACAACCTTGCGGCCACAGCTCCGACTAGCGGCCTCAGCAATAGAGGTGCGGAACATAGCCCACTCCGACTCAATGTCCCCCACCTCCCTCGGAACATGGGTGAAGCTCTCCCGGAGGTGGGAGTTAAAGCTCTCCCTGACAGGGGACTCAGCCAGACGTTCCCAGCAGACCCTCACGACACGTTTGGGCCTGCCAGGTCTGACCGGCAACCTCCCCCACCATCTGAGCCCACTCACCACCAGGTGGTGATCAGTGGACAGCTCCGCCCCTCTCTTCACCCGAGTGTCCAGGATAAGGGGCCGCAAGTCCGACGACACGACTACGAAGTCGATCATGGAACTGCGGCCCAAGGTGTCCTGATGCCAGGTGTAAACGTGGACACTCTTATGCCTGAACATGGTGTTCGTTATGGACAATCCATGACGAGCACAGAAGTCCAACAACAAAACACCACTCGGGTTCAGATCAGGGGGGCCGTTCCTCCCGATCACGCCCCTCCAGGTCTCACTGTCGTTGCCCACGTGAGCGTTGAAGTCCCCCAGCAGAACGATGGAGTCCCCGGAGGGCGCGCTTTCCAACACGCCGTCCAAGGACTCCAGAAAGGGTGGGTACTCTGAACTGCTGTTCGGCGCATAGGCACAGACAACAGTCAGGACCCGTCCCCCCACCCGAAGGCGGAGGGAGGCTACCCTTTCGTCCACCGGGGTGAACCCCAACGCAGAGGCAGCGAGCCGGGGGGCAATGAGTATGCCCACACCCGCTCGGCGCCTCTCACCGGGAGCAACTCCAGAGTGGAACAAGGTCCAGCCCCTCTCGAGGATGGTGTTCCCAGAGCCCGAGCCGTGCGTCGAGGTGAGTCCAACTATATCTAGTCGGAACCACTCGACCTCGCGCACCAGCTCGGGCTCCTTTCCAACCAGAGAGGTGAGCGTTCCACGTCCCTAGAGCTAGCTTCTGCAGCCGGGGGTCGGACCGCCAGGGTCTCCCCCGCCCTCGGCCGCCGCCCAACTCACAATGCACCCGACCCCTATGGCCCCTCTCGCGGGTGGTGGGTCCGCGGGAGGGGGGCCCATGTCTCCATTTCGGGCTGAGCCCGACCGGGCCCCATGGGCGAAGGCCCGGCCACCAGGCGCTCGCCTCCGTGCCCCACCTCCGGGCCTGGCTCCAGAGGGGGGCCCCGGTGACCCGCGTCCGGGCGAGGGACACGTAGCTCCATTGCTTGTTCTCTCCATTAGGGGGTGTTTGGGCTGCGCTTTGTCTGGTCCCTCCCCTAGTAACCTGTTTGCCATGGGTGACCCTGCCAGGGGCATAATTTAGCCCCAGACAACATAGCCCCTAGGATCCTCAGAACACGCAAACCCCTCCACCACGATAAGGTGGCAGCCCAAGGAGGGGACCTAATAAATAAATGATATTCTTAACATTCTTAATAAATAATGATACATAATCTAAAATATTAACACAGACTGTATTTGCCTAATAAACAGGGAGAGATGATGATTGCTGTATTTTTACAGAATACATGTATAGCCTTCTAATGTAGCCTATCATTTTATAAATATTTCTATTTAAAAAAATTAAGAAAAATTGTTTTTTAAAAAAAGACAAAGGGCATAAAATTACTTGTTTCCAAAATCAGATCTTGGAAACGCTCCTTCAGATTTAATGATGAAGTTGTAAAATTTCTCAAAGTATTGAAAGGGATGTTAAAGGGTTAATAATAATAATAATAAAAAAACTTTCACTTTGAGTCAAAATGAAAGTAGCCTATAAAGCAGTTTCCGTGAACGGAGAGAAGCAAACGCTGGACGGGAGGGAAAAAAAAACATCGACTGCGTTTCTTTAAAAACAAACAAAACAAACTAAAAGCAAAATAGTGGATATAATCTGCTCTCTCTCATTCTCTCTCTCTCTATTTAAATATGAATGAGTTCCCGCTGCTTAGGCTTATTTGGATTATACTACTACTATACGGTCTGCTGCCCATCACGGAACTGACAGGTAAGCTAGTAGCATACTTCTGTAGGAGGCCTGAGCTTTATAAATCGGTCCTTTTATAACTGTCAAGTCTCCCGTTTTGGAAACCGTATTTTAAACTATGTTCCCGCCGACTTCCCGTATTAATATTTTCCTGTATTAAAAAGCTTATTTGAAAAAGCACCTGCCTTGTCAAACTGAGCAACCACCTACAGGGTAACAGTTGTTTAAGTGTTGCATTTGTATGAAACGAATCCACGAAAAAACACGCTATCCTCGTTATTTATTAAGTTTATAATCTCTGTAAAGCTTTTGTGACCGACAAGTGTGCGCCGCGGTCCGTCAATTCATGCCGGCCGGGGTTTTTCACATGATGCGTTCACGTGCCGAACAGACCACAGCGCGCTTCTGCGTACAACGTTGTTAATGTAAAACAAATCTCTGCATTTTTAAGGCGTGATGCTGCAGTAATAGTCCTGACTGAGTCGGTGGCGGAGAATGACTGTCAGTGAACGCCAGAGAGACAAATGAGTAAATATTTTTAAAATGAGAAATGAGAGGGTAATGAAAATAAAATGTTTAACTTGCAGACAATAAATAAACAGTAGCCTAAACACGTATGCTAAATGAACGGTAAATATGCTCAATAAATAAATGTGCGTCATATGCCATTTACCCTGGTTGCTATTTTTTATTTGTGAGGCTGTAATATAGTGTAGAAATGTTCACAAAATCTCAGTGTCAATGATCAGAATCTGACCGGCCTGGTTGTAGTGGTTATTTAAGATTAATTATAGGGCATAGGCTGCTTGTCTCATAATGTAAGGGGAACTGATGTGGAGGGATGGATCACGGCAGCTGCCTAAAAATATCCCTTATTTTCAAATACAAAACTCGACAGGTATGCCCTTGTAATGTGTCATCTTCACCACCGTCTTTCTTTCTGACAAAAGTTGTTGTTTTTCATTATCTTAAGAATAAAGCAAGTGTCCGCCCGTTTCAGGCCAAAATGGAGGTGCTGCTCTTTCTTCCCATAAAGTGTTTAATACTCCAGAACTCAGCACAAGAACTGACGAAGATCAGGGGCAGGAATAAATGACACCCATTTTAAAATCCCAGTGCATTCCAGGATTCATTTTAAGGTTTTTTTATTCGCTTTTAAATGTCTGAATAGTCTTGGACTGTCATATCTGATCTGCTTTTATCAACCCTCGCGGACCCTGAGCTCCTCTGGCAGCTTTTAATCATTTAAAGACCCACGGAGAGGCTTCGGCTATTATGGCCCTCATCTATGAAACAGCCTGCCGGCAGGCCCGCAGAGACTGGTGATATTTTTTAAAAGGAGACTCAAGACCTACTCTTTTAATCTGACTTTAACAGATTTCATTCACTCTTTCATTTTTTTGTTTTATTTTTTTAATCCCCTTATGCTTTTAAGGATTTTTGTTTAATCGAATCGTCTTTACCATATGCATAATAATAATAATAATAATAATAATAATATACATTCTTAAAAATACTTTATTTACTTTATTACTAATTTACTTTAACTAATTTAATTTACTAATACTTCATCTCAGGAGGGAAATTCAATATTTCAATATTCAAATTTTTTCATCAAATACCGAACTTTTATTGTATCTTGTACTTGTTTTTATCTTTCTTGCTGTCCTTTAATCTTTCAATTGTAACTCCATTGTTTCCTCGTGTGGGCCCTCCCCGCTGGGAATAGCCCCCACGGGGGTGAGAGTTGACTTGGGGGCTCTGTGTGGAGCTTACCCTGATCTATCAGGGTCGGGGTGGTCATGTACTGGCACTTCTTGCGGACTGTGGAGCCTCTCACACAGCAAAAACTCAAATCATTTCTAGTTAAAATATCTCATTGCACTCAAAGTAAGACAAAATGACCTAAAGAGAAACATTTCAGATATAAGATCTTGTTTTAAAGCAATGTATCTTATTTCAAGAAATCTTGTCAAGAAAATTTTGCTTGTTCTATTGGCAGAATTTTCTTGCTAATTACAAGCAAAAAAATGTTTTTTTTTTTTTTTTTTTTTTAACTTGTTTTAAGAGTGGCCAAGATTTTTTTTTTTTGCTTGTAATAAGCAAAAATATTCTGCACATAGAACAAGCAAAATTTTCCTGACAAGATTTCTTAAAATAAGATCTCACCTCTCACTGAATGTTTTTTCTTTAGGTAATTTAGTCTTACGAGCGTGATACGATATTTTGACTAGAAATTAGAAAAATATAGGCTACTTGGTAAGATTTGAGTTATTTGCAGAGTGGGTGGCTTTTCCTCACCTGGATCCTCAGTGCTTTGCCTTGTTACTAGAGTTTTTACTTTTTAGTAAGTGCTGTGCATGTGTGTGTGTGTGTGTGTGTGTATACGTTTTAAACCTTATAACAGACTAATCGTTTTTTTTTTTTATAAATGACTGAAATACTGTAACAAAAAAGCAGTGTGCAGGAAAAAGTAGCCTAAACTTTTACATATTCTTTGATAAAACTGTTTTATTCAGTAGAGTTATTTTAAGTTCAGATAACGTGTTGACATTAAGATATTTGATCTGTTTTAAGATGCAACACATGGAAAATCCTGCAATTCTGCTTGTTAAGCTGTTCACATGTCAGCGATGACATTGGTGTGACACCAGAGCAGGAGCATCATTATTTGCTGTACTCAGATGTGCAGTACAAAACAACAAAGGCAACAACTTATTTAAGATTTTTATTTTCATTATTATTATCATTGTTGTTATTATTATTATTATTATAAGTTTGTTGTAGAGCACTGGACAGAGGTGTGTCCGATTAACTGTATATGAAATATTTGTTTTCTTCAGCAGAAACTGGGATATTTTGCTCCTCTGAGCTGGTATCAGCATTCTGCGGCTCCAGCGTCGTTCTACAGTGTTACCTCGAGCCTCAGCATGATGCAACACACGACACAGTGAAATGGAGACAGCAGAGCGATGTTGTACACGTTTATCAAAATGGAAAAGACTCTGGAGAACAAGGAAAGACGTTTGAAGGACGCACATCTCTGTTCAATAAGGAGCTCCGCAGAGGAAATCTGTCTCTCCAACTTTTCAATTTAAAACTCACCGATTCTGGAAGATACAAATGCTCCTTTTATGACGGCTCAGAGGAGAAGAGTTGTCATGTTAACCTCACTGTTGGTAAGCACGTCTACATATAAAAAATGTAACAAGAGATGATGCTTCCCCCTTTGTAATTATTCTTAAGATAGTTTCTGCATGTCATTGCTACAACAAAGCGCATGAATACACTGCAAAAATTAGTGGTCTTAGTTAGGGTTGCCACCCGTCCCGTAAAATACGGAATCGTCCTTTAATTGACAATAAAACGTTGCGTCCCGAATGGGCTGTATGCACAGCTCCACTACTTCCTGAACTTAAGGTAGCTCCTTTGTTTCCTGTCTTTTATTACTGGATGAGCTGATTAATCCAGGTGTGCCTAACCTCAGTAACTGGCCGGACAAACCTGGATTAATCAGTCTGTCCAGTAATGAAAGACAGGAAGCAAAGGTGCTGTCTGAAGTTCAGGAAGTAGTGGAGTCGTGCATAGAGCCCATTGAACCAATACGGGACGCCATTTGTTCCGTATTTCCATAATTGTCAAATACACATGTCTGTCACACATATATAAACATTAAATTTAGTAATAATGAGCTAAATAAAACACCGGAAATTTTAAAGCCAGCCAAAACAAGCGGGATCATCGCAGGATCCTCCAGTCCTGCATCTTTGCCTGCGCGCTTGCGTGTGCTGCTGTCACGCGCGCTCTCGGCACCCGCACCTTTTAAAATGTCCACACCTGATACTCCAGCATGCTCTCAAAAGCGAAAACGCTTACTAAAGAAAACACCTGAGTGGGAACAGGCCCGTCCTTGGGAGGACAGCGTCAGTGGAGATGATGAGAGAAACTGTTAAATACGTATGTGGGTGAGTGTTTTCTGTGGCGCGCGGTGGACTGTCTGACATCAGACATCATCACGCATCAGAAAAGCAACTCAGACACGTGAGAACCGCGAAGACGACCTAAACGTGAGTGTCCCATC
The DNA here is from genome assembly GCA_023101725.1 of Atherinomorus stipes. Lineage (NCBI taxonomy): Eukaryota > Metazoa > Chordata > Actinopteri > Atheriniformes > Atherinidae > Atherinomorus > Atherinomorus stipes. The sequence goes on along the minus strand of JALJCO010001681.1, from coordinate 80,166 downwards.
TTCATCTCCTCATCTCCTGAGACTGAATCAGTCATGACGTCACATCAGAACAGGATCAGTTTTTATCTGGTTGTTTTTGCCAGAAGATGTCAGAGGAAAGTTTAGGAGAAGCTGGTTTGGTTAGTTTATTGATTGTTTAGGATGTTGACTTTTTAAATTTGAATGAATGATCATTTATACAGAAACCATTATTCGTAGCAGCAAATATAAATGTTATATGGTTATTTAAACAATAAATCACAGTAATGGATTAACATTTGATAGATAAATTGATATAAATTAAATTAATATTGTTTCATTCATATATGTAGGCTATATATATATATATATATATATATATATATGTGTGTGTGTGTGTGTGTGTGTTTATGTATAGCCTATATGCATTCAATATATTTCCTATATAAACCAAACTTGTAGAGCTTTCTGTGTATTCTGTGTCAAAATGTTGATTTTGAGGAACACAGTGTTCAGTTTTCACAACACAAATTCTTTTCTTGGTGTGGTTTATCTGTCTGGATGACCTGACTTTCTTTCAAGTCATAAGAGGCAGCAAAAGAAATAAGTTTAATTAATCTGTCATCCCACTCTAGGTTACAGTTGAGGTGACACAGGTGAACCACAGATTCGGACACATCAGAACTGTCTACAACAGATCACTTTAACAGTTACATTCAGTTCTTGTATTTACTAGGCTTATATTTGAAGTTAATTGTTGCACACTCCACACAAACAGATCTCCTTTGGCTGCTGGTGCTGCCATGTGATATGTGCATGACAGCTTCTCATTAATTAGGTTTTATTGATAATGTAATAACTAAGTTTTGTGCTTATGGCACATTGTTATATATTTTTTTCTCATTTTATTTTAAATAGGGATGGATGTAATTACAGCATATGTGTAGACTAAATAACAGCACTTTCTATGAAACAGTGTTGCTTAAACAATGTGTTCATTGCAGCATTTCAAGCTTTAAGTGCCACCAATTGTTTTATTGATCACTCCTTTTCTAAAAACACTGGTGCAAAATAAAGCATACCAAATATAGCAGCCCACCATACGAGTATCGGCCCGTGGTGGTCGTGGCCCTGATGAGCTGTGGTAGGTGTCCCTTTTTTTTTTTTTTTTCTGAAAGGTGGCAACCCTAGTCTTAGTATGAATTAAAAAAAATACTGAAACTGAAAAGAATCAGACTATAATCAAGTGAAATAATCTGCCAATGGGTAAGATAATTACACATGGTAGGATTTCTTGAAATAAGAAAATATATCGATGAGAGAAATATCATGAAACAAGTTGTAAAACTCTGATTTTAAGTCCTATTCAGTGAAAAAACCCTAAAAACTAGTCTGGTAATGCTTCTTTTCAGTGTTGTTTCTTTCTCATTTAAAAAAAAAATAATCTTAAAACAAGATTTATTTTTGTAATTTGACAATTGCTAAATAGCCTTTTATGAAAGTCAGTACCTCATACTGAAGGAGCAGCACAACACACACAAACCTCCAGACATGCATGTACCTGAATGGAGCTTGGTGATGGCCTCTTTTAGGGTTATGGTAGTTTGGATGACATTGAACACACAATCTCCTAATTACGCGATGACCTGCTCCTGTACCACGTCTTGAATTCCTGGTTAATTTGGTTTTAAGATCTATTCTCTCAAAATGAAAAAGCAACAACACTAAAAAAATAAGCATCACCAGACTAGTTTTAGTGTTTTTCCCTGTAAAAAGAAACTTGAAATGAATGTGTCACAGCTTGTTTTAAGCTAGTTCCCACTTGTCTAAAGCCTGGAAATCTGTGTGTGAACTGGTACGGAAGGTCTTAAACAAGTTTTTACAGCTAAAACAGTGTCTTAGTGAGATAATTTAACTCAATATGCATATAAAGTAACCAATTAATTCACTAAGGCCCAATCTCAATTCTCCCCCTTAACCCCCCTTACAGAAAAACCACATGAATTTCACATGTGACTACATGTGAACCACATGTGGTCCCATGTTTGTGCACATATGATCACATGTGGCTCATGTGACAACATTAACCACATGTGGATCACACTAAAATGTTCCAAAAGCACATGTTTGTGCACATGTGGAACATGTGCACGAACATGTTCTGCGAGTTCACGTGTAGGGGTGTCCCACTTCTGTTACTGTAGGACAGAGGGGTAGGGGTTAGGAATGTAACGATTACTGATAAAATGGTTAATCGTGATAAAATTACCAACAATTAGTAATACCAATTTAAATTTTAATTATCGTTAAAGCTGTGACTGATTACTGCACTTTGAAAACTCACTATGATGCTATTTATTGCCTGAAAAGCAATAACAGTCCCAGTTTGCATTATTTGATTTATGAAAACATGGTGGAAAGCAACAAAGGCGCCCACATGGACAGTGCTGTGGAGATATTCCCCCTTTAAAAAGAACAAAGTAGAGGTCTAGATCCATTTTGGATATTTTTAAAGCTGCTGGGGGATATTTCTATAATACTACCATAAAAATGATAACCATGATCATTTTGGTCACAATAACCGTGATATGAAATTTTCATATTGCTACATCCCTAGTATGGGTAAGTGGTAGCTATATACCTCTTCAAACGAAGGGTTTTCTGATACACACTTACAACAAAGGGGTATGACAATCACTGGCAAGATGGCTGCTACCATGTCCAAGAAAATCCACAAATATAAACATTTTCTCTGTAGATTAAGTTGAAAAAGTATGAAAATTATTGTGTTGTTATGAACGCTGTTTAAATGGTCATTTTCTTTGTAAAATACACATGAAAAAAAATCGCTTGTACTACATTGACGCTTCAGTTACATTTAACGCTCCCAGGCTGAAAACCAGCGGTGCTTTGCAGCTCTGATAATCTACACTGATAGATGATCAATAAAAGCTTCAGCAGCATCGCTGCTGGTCTTCATTTACATGGAGGTCCTTCGTGGGATAAAACACAAGCAGGGATGTCATGTACAAATCAAACTTGCGTGTAGACTTTAATCCACAGCTGTGGACGGCTTGAATTCTCCAGATTTGCGCCGACAGCTTAGCACACATCTGCTTACACACAAGCCAGCAAGATCACTGATGACGTATGTGATTGTTGAAGGGGGGTCCCAATTTGTAGGGGTTGATATATTTTCTGAGGAAAATGTTGACGTGTTCAATACTTTATTCCCCGCAGTACACTCTCAAAACACGATTTATAATCTTACATGTTCTAGTATTTTCAAGTATATTACTCTCAAATCAAGATTGCTTAGGCAGTTTTTGCTGAATATAAGAATGTAAAACTTGGATAGACTTTTTGCATTGTACGCAATAGACTGTAAGTTCAGACGTACAGGTGAGCTCAGGTGAGATCATGTTGGAGAACATTAGCGCAGCTGCTGCTGCTCAGTCATCTTTGACTTAACTCATCTTAAGAAACAGAAAACTCATCTAAATGCAGTGTTTGTTTTTTTCAGACGAGTCTGCAGTGATGGGGTCACCTGAAGGAGTCACAGCAGAGTTGGGTCAGGATGTTATTCTACCGTGTTACCTGGAACCACCGTTTAATGTAACAACTCTGACTGTGGAGTGGAGATGCAACAATACTATAGTGCATGTATATCGAAGCTGGAAAGACACTCAAGAGCTTCAACACGATAAGTTCAAAAACCGAACTTTTCTCTTCCACAATGAAATGATTCATGGAAACATTTCTCTCAAGCTGAGGAACGTAACAGCAGAGGATGCAGGAATTTACACCTGCAGCATCCCTACACTCAACTGTCAGGTGAAGAGAGGGAACATTACCCTTAAAGTTGGTGAGTTCTGCAAACTAAATACAAATGTTTGTAAAATGTTTGCACTAAAACACAATTTAACCGAAACTCCTTATGGTTCCAGTGAACAAGAAGAACAAGAACACTGATGATGCTGGTTCTTCAGGTAAGTGAATACAAATTTGTTTGTGTCATTATATTATTATTTTTTCATTTATTTACATGATTTAAAGGAATAGTTCACCCACAGAATGATTTAACTTTATTTTCCACTCACCCTCATGATGAGCAAGACTCTGGAGCACTTTTTAATATTTCAAATGCAGCCGGCGATCAGGAAGTAGGGATGTAACGATATCCACATCTCACGGTACGATATTATCTCGATATGAACCTCACGATACGATATTTATCTCGATATTGTGGGGAGGCTCACGATAACAATAATGATGGTATAAAATGCTTTGACGAGTCATTGTTACAATAGTTATCGTCAAATTCAAGGTTATGACATTTTGACCTGCCTGAAAAACTTTTGCTGAAGCTGAAATTCAAGTAATTTATTGAGAAGACAGCTCAGGTACTAGATTAAATAAACTCAACCAGGCAATAAAACAACCTATTTACTAAGAAAAAAAAAGACCCAGGCACAAAGAAACTGCCTCGTCTTTAGTAGTCAATAAATTTAAAATAAGTAAGTCCGCCTGTCTGTCAGTGGTCAGTCATATGTATGAACTTCTACACCAGGGGTAGGCAACTCCGGTCCTCGAGGGCCGGCATCCTGCAGGTCTTCAGGGCTTCCCTGCTTCAACACACCACCTGATGTCCAGAGCTTGGCTGCACAAGTCTGCTAATTACCCATTGATTGAAGTCAGGTGTGTTGCAGCAGGAAAAGTCCTCATACCTAGCACCGTGATGTCGACAATCAGCTGATCAGATGCTCTTCTGCATCCGCTGCTGCAGGTTAAACGGAGAGATTTAATGAACAGCTGATCGAGGTGGTGAAAAAATACAAAAATGTGTACAGCACGCGAGGCGTTTGATACACGGACATCACCGCATGCACAGCCCCCCCGGACCAAGTTCGTTATTAAATATAAACTCACCAAGTCAACACGGCGGTCTCCGCGGCGTCACGGCTGAAACTTCTCACGGAGGAATAACCGGACCAAAACGAACTTTCTTGTCCCTGCGGCCTCCAGAACAGAAACAAAGTTCTCGCTTCTCGTGGAGAATAACAGCTGTTTCCATCCTCGTGTATATCCATGCTGTATTCACCTGACCGCCTTTCACCTTGTTTTTCCTGTGCGTGGGGGCTACGTGTGCTCCCATTGGCTCAAAAGAGCGCACTGGCAGCAAAGGATCATGGTCTATGTAGTTTAGTACGTTACACTATGCATAGAGCGGACTGAAAACTATTATTTTTGTCTCAAGAGACATGCTGTTTCATACCGTGACAAGACCACGACGATATCGCGGCAGTTTACCTCCGGCGATATCGCGATATCGACAATATCGTTACATCCCTATCAGGAAGGCTTCTCGTTTTCCCCAACTTTCATATAATGGAGTTCGCCGGGGTCCGAGCCAAAAAGGTCCATAAAAGTCCACAAAAACTCAATATTCCTCCATACTGCTCGTCCAATGTAATCCAAGTGTCCTGAGTGGGTAGCTTCCAGAATTTACTTGAAACTACGTCATTTAGTATATTTTTAGAGCCTAAACAGTAGTACATCTTACTTTCGCGAAGCGCACATATGCGCGTTCACGAAAACTATGGTAGCCTCAGCATTCAGAGCCTACTCTGCCGATAATGCAAGTGTAGAAGAAGAAACTAGCTGTTTACATTGTGCTAAGAGCGACAGAGCTGCAGACAAACGAGGACAAACACAAGAGGGGTTGGATATTGATTTAAAACAAAGAAAGAAAGAAAAAGAGAACGCGCGATTTTGTCCACCGCGGCTTCTGTGGTTTCGTGAACGCGCATCGGGGTGCTCGCAGGAGATGTGGGCCATTTCTCCATTCCCAGTTTACGTACTACATACTCGTGTACTTGTGAGTACAGACTTGTGGGTACGTACTGGAAGTCTGCACTTGTTGAGTTCACAAGCACGGACTCCGCCTACTTGACGGATTGGGACAATGCAAACTTGTGACATCACCACCAACGGTGTGCAGCAGTGAGCAGGGCCTGTCAACATAAAAATAATATTGTTTTATTCTACAGCTGTTTGTTATTATTGTGGAGATGTACTGAAACAAATAAAAATAAACAAATAAAATAACTGCTCCAAAACAATTATACGAAGTGGGTGTTTTTTATTGTTGTTTTTTTTCCCCCAACGTGTAAATTATATTTATTTTCAATACATAAGCACATTAATGCAAACAGACAATCAGGTCAACATTATGTGATTAAAAACAGCTGTGAGAGGAAAGAGGGAGGAAGAGCTGCAGATAAAAGGCCAAGAACAGTAAAGAATGGAAATGATCGCTCAGGTTTGGCTGTTGGAGGCGGAAGAGGGAGGAGGAGGCTGCCAAACGCTGCACGTGTGCGTGGTGCATGCTGGGATTTATATCTGGCCAAGTATGCATGAGCCTCAGATGCATGCTGGTAAAACAAAGAAGTGAACTTTTTTCCAACATTATCTTTATTTATTTTAAACAACAACAGAGAAGGGAACTTTTTAATGTAACATGACTTGGACCGCGGGTGATGATGTTTCACGAGCACGCAAGTACGCAGATTGAGAAATGGCCGCAATGTAGAACTGTTTAGGCTCTAAAAATATACTAAATGACGTAGTTTCGAGTAAATTATGGACGCTACCCACTCAGGACACTTGGATTACATTGGACGAGCAGTATATAGGAATACTGACAAGTTTTTGTGGACTTTTATGGACCTTTTTGGCTCGGGCCCCGGGGAACTCCATTATATGAAAGTTGGGGGGGAAATGAGAAGCCTTCCTGATCTCCGGCTGCATTTGAGATATTAAAAAGTGCTCCAGAGTCTTGCTCATGATGAGGGTAAGTGAATATAAAGTTACATCATTCTGTGGGTGAACTATTCCTTTAAAGTATTTTACAACCTATTTTTTCCATGTTTTCTAGATCTTAAACGTGCCATTGGTCCCGTCATCGCTGTCCTCATTGCCCTTGGTGTCCTTGTTGCCCTTGTTGTCTACCGTACGTACTTGGTCTGTTGATCTTCATGCACGCACCATTTACACAACAGGCTGACACAGCGTTTCACGTTTCAATGCTACTCCATAGCAGCTTTACTTTATTCTGCCTCCACAGCTTCTTTCCACAGAACAGTACAACCAGTGACTAGATTAATGTGCGCCACCTTGTGGCGCCAGTTCACCGCATAAATTTCAGTACATTTTATGGTATGCGGTCAGGCGCAAGCTTGACTCAGTGTAAAGGACATCCCTGAAATGCACAGTCCCCAGCACCTAGGATTCCAACACCATCCTGTGTATTTAAACTTGGCTTGTTGGGTTAGATTTTAAGTGCAAGTCACAAATTTCTCTACTTTTCTTTCCTTTACACTTTCAGAATAAGGTATACAGGACCAAATTCACATCCCTTCTTATGTGTAGAAATGTATTCAGGAGTATTTGTAGAGATTTCAGAAAAGTATGATTGATTTGATTTTGGATGGCCCAGAAGGGTCATAAAGAAACACCACCAACAAACATTGTAAGTAGTACTTTATAAAAGGTAATAGAGGATTATCACGCTTCTGTGTTCCGGTTTCCGGAACTTGAAACATTGACACTAAGGAAGAAGTGGATCAAAGCGATTCGCCAGAGTGATGGGACGAACTTTATAATAAAAAGACGTAGCACGTTTGTTTGTAGCCGGCACGTCAATGATGCAGACTACACAGCTAGCGTTAGCAGGCTAGCGTTTACTGACGTGCCTAACTTTGTGCGTCTTAAACATAGACTGTAAATATACTGGACGTGAAGCCAGTTGGGCGTGTCCTACCAACTGGAGTCAGTGAACTTTCCTCTGTCACGCCTTTATCAAACTTTTCCACATGAGTGATGGAGCCCCACGAAGTAACTGTTTGCACACCAGTTCCTTTCAGATGCGTGTTGCCATGGTGATATATAAACTAGCAAGCTATGCAGAGTATCGTCTGACCGCTGATACAAAATACTCCCAGTAGTTTATTCAAAAGACCAAGAATCCTTGCAGATAGAACATGCGCAGAACACAATTAAATATTCCTTTCAATGGAGACATTCAGATATGCATTTACATGACCAAATATTCGAGTTAGAAAAGGAGTAACCCAAGAGTAATCAGGTTTTTAAAAACCCGGAAATGAACATATTCGGGTTTTTGCCAGTGTTTACATGGCCGTGTTCAACCAGGTTATTTTTAATAACCCGGTTGCGGGTTGAAAGAGTTATTGGCTGCATGTAAACGCAGTGATGGATTATGTGAAAATCCTCATCATGGACGGCGCTTACTTAAAAGTTTTTCAGTTTCAGGAAAGTCCATTTACTTGTGGACAAAAGGGGAAAACAGAAAAAAACCTGAGTTTTTCTAAATAACTCAGTGTTTGGCCTTTGTGATGAACTGAACAATAATGTCTTTGTGTTTGTTTTTTACTGCAGATAGACGTCAGGCAGAAGAAGAATAGGTTTAGCAGGTTTAATACAGCTGGGGAGGAGGTGGCGCTGGGTTAAACAGAGCGATTAACAGGTGTGATTGATGAAAGTAGAATCCATACAGTAATGAAAATGATAGATGGCTTGTGGGAGTTGTAGTGGGAACCAGTGATAAGTAGGCAGGTGAAGCTGAACACAGAGATGGAGGAGAAGGAGCCATGACACATATTTGGAACAACACAGGCAAAAAGCTGTACGAAACCAGAATGATAATAACTAAGCATACCTTCATTTAAGCTCTCCATTATGAAAAAAATAGAGACAATTATAAAAAGAGAAAAAACAGGAATTTGTTTCATTATTTTTTTTTTTTCATCAGGGGGATCTGATTAAAAAAAAATCCTCCTGATACAAAAAAATTTTGTTTGAAAATCTCAGATCATAATAGTGATTATTGAGAGATAACATGCAACTTTCAAATGGGATTAATCCTTTTTCTTTTTCAATATAAACTTTAAAAAATAAGGCTGTGAAGTAATCACAATAACATGACTTAAACTCATGTCAACCTTGGTGATGAACTCAGAAATTATTTATTTGTGTTTGTTAAGGTAAACGTGCGAGACAAGATCCACCAGAGCCTCCGCCAGCCAATCAACCAGACGACGGAGGAAGAAATGAGATGTTGCCAATACAAGGCCATGGTGATAACTGAGCATCTATTTGTTTCATTTCTCAGCTCTAGAAAAAAAAATCAAGGAAAAAATTAATTTTATTATGTTATTAGTTGTTTTTTTGTTTTTTTTTTTAAATAAGATGGATCTGTTCAAAAGTCTCAGACTTTGATTTTCCACTGATAATTTTTAAGTAACTATTTTTTTTTTTTTACATTTTATGATATTTTTGAGCCTGATGCAGCATCACAAATCCAAAAATGTTAACAGCTACAATTAAAACGTTTTGTATTTGATTTTTTTCCCTTCTCTATCTCGAGAAAGGATTGTTTTGTTATTCAAGAAGTACAATTACTAATTCATTAAAACTGCCTTGTTACTGTAAACTTATTTTTTTACAATAGTGTACTAAAGAAATTAGCAATGATTACTGAAAAATGACCTTCATTTTTTTGTGTTTTAGATGCCCAGGATGTGAGACATCGCAGGCAGCGGGAGAGTGATGATGGAATGGAGCCTTTAAATGAGCCGAACTAAGACGTCAATGACACATTTGCTGGATATTACTCAGCCATTTAATGGAAAAGAAACTGGGTTTTATTCAATCGTGTTACTCCTTTTGGTGAGTTAAATCTGTGTTTGGATTAAAAGAAAAGAAAAGGATATTAGGGCTGAAAGATAGGTCAGTTTTAAAAGTATAAAAATAATGATAGCAACATCCATCCATCCATTCCTGATGTGTTGGCCATGAACGAGCCAGCTCTCAGAGACGATTTTGTGTATTGAGCAAGAATCTCAATAATGTGAATACTGTAAATTGAGAGTAATTTGGGAGCCAAAAGAGCCGACTTCTCTCAGGGAACAGTCTAAGGAGTTGACTCTTTGAGAAGAGCCGAACTTCCCATCACTACCATCTTTCCAGAACTTCCCATCACTACCATCTATCCAGAACTTCCCATCACTACCATCTATCCATTGATCTTTATATATCGGGTGTTCCTCTGGTCCTCCTCTAAGTGGGATGTGCCCAGAAAACCCTCACCATGGAGACATCCAGGAGGAAACTAATTGTCACTGCTTATGTCTGAAATCTTTTCGTTATGTAACGACCCAAAGCTCGGTTGGTTGAGGGTAGGAACAAAGATTGCGAGCTTGTCCTTTCAGCTCAGCTCCTTTTTCACCATAAGGCCACACTGATGCACTGGTCCATCTCTCTCTTTTCCTCCAACGCTCGAGAGAACAAGACCCCCGCACACTTTAACATGGGGCAGGACCAAGGACAAGCTCGCTGGAGAAAAGTGAAGCCACTTCCTGGTTGCCCAAAAATTGTAATTCTTTCTTGATCTGCTAGGGGCTCCAAAACAGAGCAAATCCCCACAGACTCCCATGTTAAAGAGACCAACTTCACAGCAGAAATAAACATGTTTACAGCAGAAATAAACATGTTTACAGCCTGGTTTAAAATCATTTCAGGTTTAATAGGTCAAGTAAACCTTCGTGTCAACTGTGGGGGGTGGGGGGTTTATAGCTCATCCTTTTAGATGTTATTTAATCTTGAAATTACACATAATTAGGGGGGTGGCCTTTTGATTGACAGGTAGCAGACTGGGTGCCGGTTTTAGCCATGGAGGCTAACAGTTAGCTCCCTGCTTGCTCTTGCTACATTACCACTAAGCTACCCACTCAGACACAACCAGACACTATTTCCATTTTTTTTAGTTTAGCAGGACCTCATTTCCTAAGCTGGCAGCCATAATTGATGAAATGAGGATTATCTTCTTTGGCTCCAAGAGTCGCATCGGCTACATTTTCATGCCTTCTGTGTGGTCATTTTTAAAGATTAAAGCAATCAGTGGATCCCATTGTGACCATCGACCAGCTGATGATAAAGTTTGCACATTGTGTTTTTCTGATCTGTATTTTTGCTAAAGCTAGAACACTTTCCTACTAAATCCCGCTACCAGCAGCAGGTCTGGGTTGGATCAGTTAGTCAGGGTACGGTACGGTAAATTCTGATCTCTGCAGTGTTTCTTCAGCCAACTGTACCTTTATCCAGTAGGTGGCATATTGGCCGGATAGGGAAAACTGGGTATTAGCTGGACGTCCAAATAGTGGACGTCCAGCAGGTTGTAATATTTTTTCTTGGGATGTGGCTTCATGGCAAATAACAAAAATCAACAGTATATTTAATCATGGTGCCGTTGGTGCTTTGTTCTTGGTGTCGAGTTGCACAGGAAGGGATGACTCTTTCAACCAATCAGTGGATTGTGTGTCAAGCTTTGTCTTTTTGGATCAGATCAGCATGATTGGTACGCTAACGAAAGGGTCTCAAAAAAGTAGGATAGGTTCAGATATAAGGGAACCTGTGCCAGTTTTGACAGTGGAAATGTTAAGAAGTGCAGACTGAAACGTCCCGCTGATGGAGACGGGGCTTTAGAGAGGTAGTGGGGACTTTTTTGTCGTCACTTCTCTCCTACATTTATGCCCAGTTTACCTCCTTAGTCCTGTCATAGGTTTTTTTTTTTTTTTCCATTTGTGTTTTCTTTGTGATTACAAAGCCCCCTGTATAGATGTTTATTAGTCCAGTCCATAAACTAGTGGACTTCATTCAAAACTTCTGTGAACATGTCAAACAGTTGTTACAAGTCGCAACATATTCTGACATTACTGTGAATGAAACATTTCCTTAAAGGTGCCATGACATCAAATTTCACTTTTCTGGGGTTTTGGGTGTATAATATGATCTATTGTGCACTGATGAGGCCATGTGAATGTCCAGAGTGAGAATCAAAGTTCCTGTTTATGGTCTGTCAGCTTTGTCTCTCTGCTCAGAAACAGTTGAATCAGACAGCAGCTTATCATTCTACGTAGTTCTATCATTCTACGTAATTTAATTGCTCCAATAAGAGCACACTATCAAGTAAACAGCCTCCCCCCTCCTCTCTCCAAATGGTCTATGCACTGTTTCAAAACAATACCCCGCTGTAAAAAATGCCATTTTTTTCTTTGGAGTATTTACATATGCAGTAATGCCAACAACATAAGCTAGTTTTTACTGCTATGTCATCACTCCTTTAAAGGGACTTGAGGCAGGAATTGAAAAAAAACCAAACATGCATGTCCATTTTTTTTGATACTAATGGTGATGAAGTGCTAAATACCAAAAATAACGTTTCCACCCACGTTTCTCTCCGTTGCCTTGAACAGGCTGTGTGCTGCAAAATCCACTGCAATTCGGTGGACGAATTTCCCGCGCTGCCCTGCGGACGTGACGTCAAATGACGCTACATCCACAGTTTTGATACAGGAAAATGATGGTTGCGTTAAATTCAAACACTGTAAACGATAGTTATGGAGTCTTCTGCCGTCAACAAACGATCCAGATCAACTGAAAGACACTAAAAATTGGAACTACGAAGAAAAAGGTTAGTAAACAACATTATAGCTATTAGCTTCAGTTTGTGCACGCTCCCGTGACGGCTTGGCTAATGGCTGCAGTTACCTGAAGGGCAGTCGCGAATTTGTTTCTTAATCTTGCCTCTAGTCCCTTTAAAATAAGCTTTTCTAAAGGCTGTATATTTATCAGAAAATATAAACAAACAGGTAAATATGAGAATAAACTTGATGTGCAGATCATGTGAATTTATGTAACTCAAATGTCTTTTTAATGTTTTCTGTGCTTCATATTGTCATTGTGTGTTTGTGTGTGTTCCATCTTTTGTATTTACTGTGAATCATCTGTAAAACTTGATTTTTTTAATTAAAAACTTTTTTCTTGATTTCTGTTTCTTTTTTATCTTTTACATGGAAATCAAACCAAGCTTTAATACAGATACAGCACTTTGACACTTGACCCTTCTATGTACCTGTGTGAACCCATGTGTCTGTGGTGGTCTACGTGATGCTGAGACAGTAAAATATATATATATATATATTTTATCTCTTGTGTCTACTTTTTAAATTATACTAAAACTGGTTTAACAGCTTTACATTTAACCTGTTTTTTTTTCTTTTTTTTTCTTACTTGTCCTGTCCAGCATCATAGCAAGCAGAATGGAAATCCGATTGCTTTGTGTTGAACAGTTTTGCTTGACCAAACGGAGCTTTATGAACATAAGGCTCCATTTGATATCCTGTTTATTCATTTTATTTCTTTAATTAAACATTTGTCTATAAAAGCATTCCATACCATAATGCTGGGCTTGACAAGGGAGAAATGAAAGTTAACAGAGGTAATGATAGAAAGTGGAACAGAGAGAAAGGAGTAAGGAAGAGAGAGAGGAGAGAAAACATGAATCCACTTACACAGTTCACTGGTACATCTGTACAGCGATCCCTAAACAACCAAGGTCTCTGTTGGAAAACAAAACAAGCAATCCCCTACAGGAGGACCTGCAGGTGGCTTAAATATCCTCAGATCATACAAACAGAGAAGAGGTACAACCTAGTCATCGCAATGGGAAGCAGTGTCACAGTGTCAACATGCATAATAAAGGGTGCTCCGTGGTGATACAGTCATGCAGATGCAGCCTCGTCTCTGCAAGGAGGAGGAAGCCCACAAGGCTCACGACCCAGGCCCCCAGCAGCCACCCAGAGGCCCAGATCCCAGCTACCCCCCCCAAAGAGCGGACATGCATCCCCCAAAGGACGGCAAAAGGCGGCCCCAGCCGGAGCCCCCCGTGGTCTGGGGGCCCAGGCCCCAGTGGACCAAGACCAGCAACTGCAGACCCCACCGGGCGCCGGCCACCCCCGGGGCAGGGACAGCGCCGGGCCCAAGCACCCAGGAGCAGCCCCCCCACCCGAACCGGGCAGCCCAACCGGAACCCAGAAGGACCGGACCCCCAGACAACACCCCCCCAGGGCCGGCCAGCCCCCACCCTAACGCCTCTGCCCCACACACCTGACACCAGGGCGCTACCACCTCTACCACCCCCTACCCCACCACCACGCTCACACACACACTCCCCACACACCTACCCCAACACCCCCATGTACTCCCCCCACACACATGCACCCACCCGCTCCGCTCTCCGACCTTACATACCCACACTTACTCCTCCCTCCACCCCCAACACTCTCCTCCCTCTACCCTCCACACATACCCCCACCTCCTCCCTCTTCTAGCCCAAATTCCTCCCCTCCCACATTTCCTCTTTCACACTCTCATTCATTTGTTCTCACACACACACCCACCTCACCCTTGCCCGCGTGCCTCCTGGGTGGTAGCTCGGGCCGGGGGAAGGAGCCGTGAGCTCCAAGCCCCCAGCACGTTCCTCCCCACCCCACCCACCCTCCATCCCCCATCCCCGGACGCAGCAGACCAGGCGTCCCCAGAGCCAGCAGATCCCCTGCAATGCAGCCGGCCATAACCACTAGCGTGTGAAGCAGCCACTACCCCCCTCCCCCCAGTAGCGCCCGGGAGACCGGGGTAGAACAGGATCCCCCCCCCCGCTTCTGACTGTGTGTAAGATGTGTGTTGTTTGCAGTTAAAACTAAGAGGCAGTGCCAAGTCATGCCGGGAGTGGAGTGACCACCCAACGGGCCCCCCACTCCTTCCACACACTATATGGCCCGCCCCTCAGAAGTGGTTGTGAGCTGTTGTTATTTTATGTGTTTAGGTGTAGACCAGGGGGGTATGAATTCCCCTTTGGAAGATGAGCCGTTACCGGCATTAGGTACCCCTGCCTCCCGGGATCCCCCCAGGGTAGAAGGGGGCAGGCATTCACCACAAAGGGGCCAGTGGCGGCCCCTGGGGGCACCCAACCACCCCAGGCCAGGGAGGTGGGACAGAGACAGGAGCGAACAAGGTCAGCGGAGGGGCCAGAGTCACGGCCCACCATCCTCAGGCCCTGCAAACCCCCCAAGAGGCACGCAGAGCTGGCTCTTTTTTTCCCCCTCCCCCATTCTATCCTATCACCCCCACAACCTACTTCAAACAACCCACAACTTTATGCCTGTCAACACTCCCCCATCCCATCCTCCTCCCACCCCTCCTGGTCCCCATGCCCCCCTCTTTTTACCCAAGCCCGCACCCCAACCCGGCCGTGACATACACAATCCTCCAACCCCGCCAGAACCCCAGCCCATTCACCCTCCCACACACCACCCTCATTCACTCAGCTGCCCCCGCATCCCATCCCCTCACAGATCCATCTCCACTCCCCATCCAAACCCCTCCAGCCTGATACACACAAACCCCACCAATGCACCATACATTTAACCTGTTAAAAGGTTTTAGGATTTCCTTTGCTTTATAAAATCATTAAGTACAGATTGCAACGTCTCCTGAATAAATATCACATTTAATAACGCTGAGGTTTGTCAGGATAATTGCTCCACTCGTTTCTACTGGCATTGTTCCTGTTCCAGTCATTAAACTGGTCTTACATGTTTGGTTATTACTGTTCAGGAGTCAGAACGTAAAGTAAACACTACAGCTGACATCAGCCTCAGCTTTAAAAGCTGACAGTTTTCTCTACGTAATCATCCGAATTTCCCCCGTGGAAACTATGAGGCCTATCCGGTTCGTACAGCTTCACTGTTTTCAGGTGAGAGTTGGAGATTCTTCAAACAAGCAAACACTTTAAAATCTCATTAACTTTAACAGTAAAGACCATAAAGCAGACGTCACACAGATTATCAAACTTACACTTGACTTTATCTGGCATAAACAGTTTTAACTACATGTAAAAGCTTGAATGACTGTGGCAGGTCCGGAGACAGTGAGAAAAGGGTGTGCCGCAGGTTGTGCATGCCGTCGCCTCATGCAGGTGGTTTTCTCTCTGTCTTCAGGCTAAAGGCGGCATTGCTAAATGATTACTGCCGGGGACAAAGAGCAACTATAAACAGAGTTAGCGTAGCTGAAAGCATCTTTGTGTCTGATTCAGAGAGGTTAGATAAGTGACTAAAGATAAAGTTAATATGTTTGTGTTCTTTACAATTATATGTCTCCAAGTTTGAAATGTGCACCACACAACACTATTACTATTCTTATTCCATCAGGTTTTGTATAGTGTTTACACACATTTTTACGGCTGTAACAACTTCAACTCCTCTGGGTGAAGATTTCCACAAAGTTTAGAAGTGTTTATGGGAATTTCTGGCCATTTTCCCAGAAATGTATCTGTGAGATCAGACACTGCAGAAGGAGGTCTGCAGTCTGCTCTGATTCGTCCCTGAGGTATTCTTTCATCTTCACCTCTTCACCCTATTCACGGTATCCAAGGCAACACAGTGTTTTCCTGCAACAAGTTAATTATTCAGACTGTACAAAAGCCTCGGCTGTAGTAGAGTTTTGGCAGCTGGTGTGAACCAACAGTTACTCAGCAGAACAGTTTAGATGAACACAGCTGGTTTTACACAGTTTCTCTTTATTTTAAGCCTCCCTAAGCAGAGATCACCGACTCTGGTCCTCAAGATCCAACATGATGCTGTAAAGTTCTGCATAATGATCCATTTATCTGCGTCAGGTGTGTTGATGCAGGAAACATCCAAAACCTGCAGGACGGTGGTCCTCGTGAGCTGGAGCTGGTGACCCCTGACCTACAACATACTTTCATTCACACCATGTCATCATGATGTGAATTTTTAACTAGGATCACTTCAAAAAAGCTTTTAACTTTTAACATGAACTAAAATAAGTTTCTGGTTTAACGATGTTGGCCCATTAAACCAGGAGAAAGTTTCATATTTATCTCGCCGACATAAGTGCGGTTTAATGGTTGAAACACACCTTCTTTATTACAATGTTGTAGTTTATGACCGTGTAAATGCTGTTTACAGAAGTGATCTGGTTCAACCACTTAAATCAGTAACCACGATTATTTCTCTTTTATTTTCTTAACAGAGCAGTTTGTTGCTTTAAATAACTGAAGCATTTTAAAACCTGTCAGTTCTGTGTTGGCGTGACACTTAAATAAAAGCTGAAAGCCACACCTCCTCAGGATTAGCAGCAGTAACTGGCAGTCTGAGTTTCAGTTAATAAAATACCATATAAACATTATTTAGTTCTCTGCACTTTACTCAACTACTTTGAAGTCTGCTGTTGACTACAAATGATGAAAATTAACTGTGACAAAAACAACTCAGAAGAAATAGGAGTAAAAAAAACTTTATTTCTTGATTAAAATACAACAAAGTCGGATAAAAATGTTAATGATGCATAAACAAATCTTAATAATGTGGCAGATTTTTTTGTGTAAACATGAACATCAGCTATAAGACTATATTCTTAGATAAGGGTGCGCATAGATGGCCTGATTGATCGATCAACAAATTATCCTTATCAGTCATCAAAGAATATAACATAAATCCTCATTAACACGAGTATTTAGCAGGACTGAGAATGTTTCATGCTGCATGATTATGAAGTGGAGTTATCCCTCAATCCTTTACTTAAACTGGGCTCCAAATTAACTCCCATCTACATCCCAAATAAGGGTTAAAATGAAGTTCGGAGGGTATAAATAAAGACTTACCACCCAGTTTGGGAAGTCATGAATAAACCAAATAATTTATGTTATGTGTCCTGGTAAAGCAATTGTTATATTTCCTGTGAACTCTCTGGTGCATCATCCATCCGTCTGTGTTATAAACTAAAGTTCAGAGGTGATAAAATAAGTCAATAATAAAAGGAAAATAAAAAAGCTTTAATTTGACTGAAATGTTGCTGCACCTTCTCCTCAATCTTCTCCGAGACGATCTGAAACTCAGTTTTTCCCATCAGCTTGAGCTGCGGGAAGAAAACGTGTTACTACAGAAAAATGTTTATGTTAAAGCCTTATGAATAAATAAATAAAAATCTAAATTTTAATGGAGAAACAGAAAAAAGAGTGGATAAGTTAGGATTCTTGGAATCTCTCTCGAACAAAGTGGGCGTCTTGCTACGATGCTGCGCACACGTATTGGTGCTTCTTGATTGTCGCCACCATAAGTTATTTTAGCCAATTTTTGGAGGTGTTGAAGCACCCCTAACATAAATCCCAGCAACATGAGAATTTGAGATTTTTCAGTATGTATTAACTATATGTGCTTCTTTTCAAACATGAAAGTATATATATATATATATATATATATATAAAATTCTTCGACAACATTAAACTCTTCAGCCACGTCTCCTCTCACTCAAAATGTCAAAATAGAGGTAAACAACCTCACAGTTTAGGTGTAAATCAGTACTGTTTATATTTTGATATGAAATGTATCATAGTGGGCATTTGTCAGGATAATCTCAGCGAGAAAGCGAAATAAGTACTATGGCACTTTTGTCTATAACTTAAATTTAAGTAGTAGTCATATTTTATGCAAATAATGTTTAAAGTCTGTTTTCACACATGCATAAACCACTTTGATGGTTCAAGATTTAAAACTGGTCCTAAATAAGAGAATCATCCAAACTGTCGTTTTTAATCAGCAGGCGTTTCCTGTTCATAAAGATGATGAACTACTAATCAGAATGTTATAGGTGACCACAGGGAAGACCAGACCAGACATACTGAGTTAAACTTTTATTACTGCACTCATTAAGTCAGATTTTAAATTAAAAGCAATTTGTTTTGTAAAATATGTCACAACAACTTAGTTTTATGAGGGGTTTATAACTCCCTGGAATCCAATTAAAGAACATTTATAGCGCGTAGCTCATTCTGAAGTGATGGATGAACAGAAGAAGTTTTATTCATTCAGTCTGTAACGTTTTAGTGGGAGAATGGCGCCCCCTGTTGGCAGAAAGATGACACGATGAGTCTGCCGCTCATGTCATGGAGACAGACAGCAGTAATGACTCATGATTGTTGGTTAGAACAACAATCATTAATTTATAAACTCCAGCAGAGACAGAGAAACATGGAAATACACAACTTTCCTAAAACAATTATTTCACAAACATGCTGCATAATTTGTGAAACAAAATAAATATATACATATATATACATACATACATATATATATATACATGTATATATATATATATATATATATATATATATATATATATATATATACCCCATTCACTGTTATGTCCTTTGACTGTGTCGTATCCTCTTTTCCTTGTGAATAGCCTGACAAACCTTAGACCACAGTCCACATCACCAGTGACCCATTATTAACTCAAAAACCAACTAATGACTCAATCTCCATTTTGTTTACGATGTGCCCTTGCAGTCAAAATGGTGACTTTGCAACTGTGATGTCAGCTGCTCAAGACGATAGCAGCAAAGTCAATTAGTACAGCTGTTTTAGTGTCACCAAATACTTCAAATGTTTTGGTCAAACCAACAGGTGTGGGCATGAAAATCAGATGGTTATAACTGCAACAGACAGATTCCTTTCAGATAAAGTCACGCCATGAAAACAAAAACAAAGAAACACAAGTAAAAAGCAGTAAGGAGATTTTAAAGAGTGAAAATAAGCAAATATTGCAGAGAAAGTTTAGAAACCTGAGCTGCCAGTCCAATCTACAGTAGTCCCAACACCCACCCCTTCACCCACTGTTGAACCCAAACCAGGTCACACTTCACGACACACTGACATCGTCGTGATCATGCTCAGGTCTGATAAAGAAGGCCTTTGAACAGATGAAGCAATAAAAATAAGAATAAATTCCTTCCTGTTGTGCAACACTTGTCATGTTACCTTGGACCCAACCATTCCCTTTCCTTTAACGCGGTAGTCATGGAGTGTTTAAATGCTTTCTTAGCTGGTTAAAGGACAAAACGAGCCCTGATAATCCCAGTATGAAGGTACACCTTACCTCTGCAAAACAGAGGGACAGGGGCAAGTAGAAGAACAGGAAAAGGCCAAAATCTGCTGAACAAAGAAGTCAACAAAGAAAGTCAAAAAGCGAGACAGCAGGTTCAGACATGTAGGAAATATGTCCTGCATGTCTGACAGGACAGAGTGATGGAGAAACCCCATTCACTGTTTGTTTTGTTGTTTTTCTGTGTTCATGGTTATACTTAATTCTGCCAACAATGTAAAGACCTTGGCGGTTGTTATCAAAATGACTCAAAAAGAAGGCTACTGAACAGATTTGAATGAAAATCACAGGGATTGTCAAACAAAGAGGAACTGATAAGATTTAGTGTTGATCCAGATCACAGTTTGGAACCGGAAATTTGTTTTCTAAGGATTCTGTGTCATTGCGACATACAGCCAGAAGGGTTAGGGTAATGAAAAATGGACTTTTATGAGCTTTTAACCATGTTAGTGTGTTATTTCCTCAAAAAAGCTTCAATTAAGTCATTACTTTCTTCATTCATAGTGATCTATATGAATCTATCCAAGCTTTCGCTCCCTTAACAACTGATCTTCCACTGACGCATACGCACACTTTGTTCGAGAGAGACTCCAAGAATCCTATCCACTCTTTTTTTCTGTTTCTCCATTTACAGTAAATCAAGATTTTTATGATTTATTCATGAGGCTGTAATAAAAATAAATCACTTCTAATCAGTTATCAGAGCAGCAGTGAGATCTGGAGTCAAACATTTGTTCATTTCAGTGTTTAAAGGAAAAACTCATTTTAAAGTTTAACAGCAACGTTTTCTGTAGTAGCCTCACACGTGTTCTTCCTGCAGCTCGAACTGATGCAAAAAAAGGAGCTTCAGATCGTCATGGAGAAGACTGAAGAGAAGAGTAGCAACATTTCAGTTAAGTTAACAGCATACAGATATTTTCTAAGTCTTTTCATCCAAACAGATGGATAGACAATGTGCCAGTAGTGTGGGACATATAGTGATAGTGTTCATGACTTCCCAAACAGGGCGGTAAGTCTTTATTTATACCCTCCAAACTTCATTTTAACCCTTATTTGGGATGTAGATGGGAGTTAATTTGGAGCCCAGTTTAAGTAAAGGAATGAGGGATAACTCCACCTCACTATCAGGCAACATGAAACATTCTCAGTCCTGCTAAATACTCGTGTTAATGAGGATTTATGTTATATTCTTTGATGACTGGTACAGATCATTTGTTGATCGATCAGGACATCAGCACATACTCATAAAAAGATATAATCTTATGATGTCCATGTTTATACAAATAAATGTGCCACATTATCAAGCTTTGGTTATGTATCATTAACATTTTTTATCCAACTTTGTTATATTTTAATTGAGAAATATATATATTTTTTCACTCATTTTTTTGAGTTATTTACACTTAATTTTCATCATTTGTAATCAACAACAGACTTCAGAGAAAGTAGTTGAGTATACTAGGGAGAACTAAATAATTTTTATTTGATATTTTATTAACTAAAACATAGACTACCAGTTACTGCTGCTAATCTTGAGGATGTGTGAGTCTTTCAGCTTTTATTAAAGTGTCAAGCCAACACACGACAGCCAAGCCCGGATTAAGGAAGCAGGGGCCCCTGGGCACAAAGTCTTGAAGGGCCCCTCCAATCACAACCAAAAGGACATCATATATAATGTCCATCATTCAGATTTCACACCGCATTATTGTAAACAAGATTTCTCAGCTGGCAGCAACAACATGAAAACACTACACTGCAATCAAACTATAGCGCATGTAAATATCTGGAGTTTCTTTGCGTCTTTTTTGTCTTCCTCCTATGTCTTTCTTTCTCTGTCCTCCTCTTACGTCTTTATAAACTATGAGAGCCAGATGACTACAGACCAGCTGTCCTCACATCATGAAAGTCCTGCAGGAACTGTCATTGGCTCACCTTAATAAGTAATCAACATCTCTCAGGATCCGTTCCAGTCTGCATATCATAATGTTCTTGAGGTTGAAAGCACCATCATCTTCCTGCTTCAGAGATCTCACTCTCATCTGGACCAATCAGGCAGCACTTTGAGGGTCATGTTCTTTGATTTCTAAAGTGTTCTTAATACGATTCAGCTGCTTTGTTCCAGTATGTGAGAAGCTCCATCAGTTCCAGGTGGATTCCTCCTCCACCACCTGGATTTCTGACCAGCTACCAAACAGACCACAGTGTGTCTGAGATGGAGGTCAGCAGCACTGGAGCACCACAAGGCACTGTACTCTCACCATTTCTGCTCAGTCACTTGGTGAGATGGTGCAGAATCAGCTCATCTTCAACACAAACACAACATAAGAGATGATTGTTGACTTCAGGAAGAATTAGAGTAATTTATTTTCTATAAATTCTATAACTCAGCATTCCTAGCTTGATGGATAAGCTTTCACCTGATATAGTCAAAGTTCTCTGTTTTATCTTCAACATCATGACAGCCACAAACTCACCAGGAGGACGGACTGAGCTGCTCAGAGCTGAATGAGCTTCTGTATGTGCACCATCAACCTGTCTGTTTAGTTTTTCCTGGTTTTTCTTGTCTTTTCTCATCAGCATGCTGAAAACTTGTCCTCATTAGATAAACCTGCTCTCACCAGTTTAATAGTAACAGTCCACCTGGTCCATTTTCTCTTTTTTAAATGAATAAAGCTCAATAATTAATTTAATAAATCTCCCACAAATATTTTTTGTGCGAATTCTTCTGCCCCTTTTTCAAGGAAAACTTGAAACTACTAAATCTCTCAAGATTACTTTTAATAAAAATAAAAGTGATACATAGACAGTAAAGTCATAAATGGAAAATTATACAGCAGTTTTAGTCAAAGCCAATAAGAAAAATTGCCCCAGCTATTGAAAATAAATGGTGTTACATAATGTAAGAATAAACATCTAGTGTACAACTGCTGCTCATCCTCATCCACAAATCCAGCAGGAGTTCTCCTCTTCCTCATAACATAAGATAAACTTTATTTTCTGTCACAGGGTGACAAAATTGTGTATTTGTCTAGATTGTCTCATCTTTTTTCCTTCAGTTTATGATATAATATGTGCAAACGACACAACAAAGTTCCAGAAAGACGCTATTATTTACCACTCTGATCCTCTTTCTCACCGCTGCACAACTGAACACAGCGCACACACCGGTGTCTCTACCGTAATGTGCTGCATATCCGCGCAAAGCTGCGCTTCTCGGCTTTCAGAATCTGCTGAAATTCCGTCAATTGCGCAAGAGCTCGAAGAGTTACGGTCATTGTAAGAACGTTAGCTAACGTACCTTATGTTATTTCGCCAGCAGCATATCCAGTTAAAAAGGCGCTGCTACTGGAAGCCAGACCGAAAGGTGGCGGTGGGGCCGCTTTCACGAGTCCTGCTCCGAGAAGGGTCTATCTGCGGCTCGCAAGACAGGGGCGTGTCGTAGTGTGGGCGTGTCGTAGTGTGACGTTACTCGACGACACGCCCACCAGGCCAATGAGAGCACGGTAAAATCTAGCCCTACCCCTGACCCTTCCCCTAAACCTAACCAGACCCACCCACAATGCGACACGCCCACAATGCGACACGCCCACACTACGACACGCCCACTGGGTTGCAAGCCGCAGATAGATACATTTGCCTGCTCCAGTCCACCAGTCTAGTTACAAACTCTCCACTGAGAGAGCTGCTGCTCTGTAGTATTCATAGTCGGTTAGCCCTCTGGGGCCCCCTACTGGCTGGAGTACCGATGCATTTACATGTATTCCTGCCAAGCGGAGCCTGATTCTGTTCTTTTCCTCACAGTGGGCCCCACGTGGGCGTGGGCCCCTGGGCCTGTGCCCAGAATGCCCATTGGATAATCCGGCCTTGACGACAGCTGACAGGTTTTCAAATGCTTCAGTTATTTAAAGCAACAAACTGCTCTGTTAAGAAAATAAAAAAGAAATAATAGTGGTTACTGATTTATTGTAAGTGGTTGAATGAGAACAACTTTTGTAAACAGCACTTATACTATCATAAACTACAGCATGCCAATAAAGGTGTGTTTCACTAAACCGCACTTATGTCGGCTAGATAAATATGAAACTTAATCCTGGTTTAATGGGCCAACGTCTTTAAACCATAAACTCATTTTAGTTCATATTAAAAGTTGTAAGCTTTTTTAAAAGTGATATTTAAACATTCACGTCATGATAACATGATGTGAATAAAAGTAGGTCAAGGGTCACCAGCCCTCCAGGACCACCGTCCTGCAGGTTTTGGATGTTTCCTGCTTCACACACCTGACTGAGATAAATTATGCAGAACTTGACAACAAGATGTTGGATCTATTTAATCTGGAAACATCTATAACCTGCAGGAAGGTGGTCGTCGAGGACCAGAATTGGTGATTTCTGCTTATGGTGGCTCAAATTAAAGAGAGAAACTGAACAAAACCAGCTATGTTCATTTAAAGGAGTGATGACATAGCAGTTAAAAACTAGTTTATGTTGTTGGCATTACTGCATATGTAAATACTCCAAAGAAAAAAACGGCATTTTTTACAGCGGAGTATTGTTTTGAAACGCCAGACCTCACTTCCTCAGTAATACAGTTGGGTCCGGTGATGATATGGAGCTTTACCCGGAGACCACGTTGACTTCATTTTGATTGGCTACACCTTATTTGGCTATGACCTTATTTGGAGAATCTAGGTCAAGCTGCGGCCGGAGTTTGCTAAAGGCTAACTGCTAGCAACATGGCCACTTTAGACAGTGTGAGCTACGTTTATCAGACAAGACAGCATTTAGAAAATAAATAAACTTACAGGTAATGACAAGGTTGTGGCCCCCTCCCTCAGTGTTACTGCAGAAGTTTTCTTTTAAATCCATTTGTTTGAAAATCCAGACCTGACTGCACAGAAGTTACTACTAGCTCCATACACGAAGCTGAATCAGACAGGGAGGGGGAGGGGGGAGCGGACGGTGCATAAACCGTTAGGAGAGAGGGGGGGGGGGGGGGGGCGCTGTTTACTTGATAGTGTGCTCTTATTGGAGCAATTAAATTACGTAGAATGATAGAACTACGTAGAATGATAGCCTGCTGTCTGATTCAACTGTTTCTGAGCAGAGAGACAAAGCTGACAGACCATAAACAGGAACTTTGATTCTCACTCTGGACATTCACATGGCCTCATCAGTGCACAACAGATCATATTATACACCCAAAACCCCAGAAAAGTGAAATTTGATGTCATGGCACCTTTAAACTGTTGGCTCAGATTGGTTTATGCACCGGAACAATGTCCCCCAACCCAGCAGCAGATCTACAACAGAATAGCTGGAAAAGAAAAGATGTTGCAGGGATCCAAAGACATTCATGTGCTTCAATGAATTGGTTACATCCAAAATCTAAAAAACAAAACAAAACAAAACAAACAAAAAAAAAAACAGAAATGATTTGGCAAAAAGCAGATGTGCAAAGTTCCTGAAGATTAAACAAAATGTGTAACAAGGTGTCCACCCACCCATTAACCATTTTGTGTGTCCACTGTGGACAGTATTTAATATCTGTTTTCTTGTACAGTATATGGTGGGAGTGGTAGGCTATATTTACAAAAGCCATTTCACCAGACAAGTGAGATATCAACTACTTAATGAATATAATATTACATAATTTTACCAATAAACACAGACTGTAGTTTTCCTAAATAAACAGGGAAAGATGATAAATAGGCTTGTTAGGCTATACTGTCTTATTTTATAAATGTTTTCATACAATGAATAAAAATGAAATCAAACAAAGAAAAGATATTAAAAAAGACAAAGGAAATGAAATGATAAAGGGTTGGGGGGGGGGGCTGTCAAAGTGAAAGTATAAAAAGTAGCTCACACGGAGAGCGGCAGCTTGGACAGGCAGCGTGCAACAGCAAAAAAAAAAAAAACAGCGACTGGAATTTTCTCTCTTTTTTTGTTCTGTTTTATTTAAATATGATTTTGCTCATGCCGCTTATTTTGATTGTAAAATACAATCTACTGCCAATCACGGAACAAGTTCGAGGTAAACTTACTTTCATCACTCTTTTCTCTTGTAGCCTGATGTGTCATCTTCACAGCCGTCTTTCGTTCCCCCCCCAAAAATATGTCAGATATAGGACGAAGTAAATACACATAGGCCAAGGCTAAATCTTTACAATAAAATTAGGTTTTAATTTGGGAGATCAGCTTTCTGTGTGGATTATGACATATTTTTTTTTAATATCATCTGACTCAGCTGTGAAGTCACATCATATTTTAAACCTTATTGTAGGTTGCTGACACAAAAAACGCAGCAGCTGAAAAAAAAGGAACTTTTAAAATATCCTGGATGAAACCGTTTTACTCATTGGAGTCGTTTTAAATAACAAAGATGTTAAAATCTACATATAAACAGGATCTGTTTAAGGATGTAACGCCGTGGAAATGATACTCATTTGCGCTACGTACATGACGCCTTTTTTCCCTTCTTTTTTTGTTTGCGATACAGTAGGCTATTACACGTTATCTTGACATAACACCCGAGCAGGAGCGTCATGATTTGCAGTAGCCTAAGATGTGCAGAGCAACACAACAAAAGCAGCTTATTCAAGGTTTTTAAAATTAGCCAATTATTAGGCTATTATTATTAAGCCTAGTTGATCATTTTTCACAAAACTAAAGACAGTCTCAATAACTGATTTCATATTTGTTGTTGTCTACTGGACAAAGGTTTGTCTGATTTTGTAGCCTATATGAAATAGCCTATTTGTTTTCTTCAGCAGAAATATTTTGCTCTAAGCGGGTATCAGCAGTCTGCGGCTCCAGCGTTGTTCTACGGTGTCACCTCGAGCCTCAGCAGGATGCAACATACAACGCTATGAAATGGAGTCATCAGTGCGATGTTGTACACGTTTGTCAAACTGGAAAAGACTCTGGAGGACAAATGGAAGAACGCACATCTCTGTTCACTGAAGAGCTCCGCAGAGGAACTCTGTCTCTCCACATCTCCAATTTAAAACTCACAGATTCTGGAAGATACACATGCTCCTTTCATGACGGCTCAGAGAAGAAGAGTTGTTATGTTGATCTCACTGTTGGTAAGTTTCCAAAGTATTGTCTATACATATATATATATATATATATATATATATATATATAAAACGCAATGTACAACCGCGCGTCCTTCTTGGTGCATGAGCATCCGTAAGGATTTAAATGTTATTTAAACTCACAATGACATTCGACTGTGCTACTCGCTGTTGACAACTTTACTTTGTCATGATATTCAGTCTTCTACACTGAATGTTGGCCACTTGTTTTTTTTTTAGACTGATGTGAAAACATGTTTTTTTCACTGAGCAGCAGTGAGCTCCTATAGGCAACTCCAAACAACTAGCCTCCCCAAAAAATATATAGGCCCTATATATCTATATAGATATATAGGTATGCATGTATATGTATGTATGTATGTATGTACATATATATATATATATATATATATATATATATATACTGTATATATATACATATGTTTAATGTTTAATGTATATACATATGTTTATGTTTATATACATATGACCAGGGGCGGACTGGGACAATGATTCAGGCAGGGAATTTGATACCATCCAGGTCACCTCCACCAAATTAACGCAAAAAACTCAGAGTGAATTGGGGGGCGGGGGCTTGCAAATCACGCCGCCCACAAGCTACTCCCACCATGGGAATGACTGGAACCTAATTCTAACGACCACCCACCCTCGTTACTACAAACCACGCCCAGTTTCACGACACGTGCTTGGGTCTGCGGCTGCAGCTGGGTATACTTGACCTTTGGTGGCCAACTATGAAGCTACCCGGAAGAAGGAAATATTTGTAGTTCTCCTTTCCTCCACTAGGGTTTGGCTGCAAAACAGAGCAAATCTCCATAGACTCCCATGTTAAAAAGACCAGCTTCAAAGCAGAAACAAACATGTTCACAGCCTGGTTCAAAACATCATTTTTGTCACACCCGGAAAATACAAAAATTGGCAAAGACAAGGTCGCTCCGAGCCACGAGAAAAATAATTGACGGCCAAGCTAATGCTAACTAAGCTAATCCAAAGTGAACAGGAACAGATGAAGATAGATGGTCTAAAGGTAAGACATGCTCACACTTGCTATTAACCAACTAAAAACCGCTGTTGTGCAACTCTGCTACAGGCTGAGGCCTTCCTGGAAGCAAACAGGGAGCTAACTAGCCTCCATGGCTAAAGCCGGAACTCGGTTTGCCGCCTGTCAATCAAAAGGACACACCCCTAATGTGTAATTTCAAGATTAAATAACATCTAAACAGTTGACATGAAGGTAAACTTGACCTAATAAACCTAAAATTACTTTTTGAACCAGACTGTAAACATGTTTATCTCTGCTACGAAGTTGGTCTTTTTTAACAAAGGAGTCTGTGTAGATTTGCTCTGTTTTGCAGCCCGTAGTGGATGAAGGAAGAACTACAATTATTTAGCTTAACTTCCAGGCTTCACACTTTTCCAGCTGAGTTTGCCCCTTTATCTAGACTGTCTCATTCTGGTTTAGTCAGATATTAAGGATGTTTATGCAGACTCTAGACACAAAAATGAAAATAGGTTACAAAAGCGCATGTTTGATTATAACATATTAATTAAACGCACACATATACACATCAACTAAATGTGAACTAGTAAAGGAATTTGGGATAGGTGAAGTCAGAAACACTGACTTGGTGTTACCGCGAATGAAAATCTGTCATTAGACAGAAAGTTATTGCAGCTAAAGGAGGAACAAAACTTGTAAAACTTGACTTTTTAAAAAATTTCTGCTGAAACATTTTGTACTAACAAAATGTCCTTTTTGTATTTTCCGATGTAGCTGCTGCTCAGTAATCTTTGACTTGAATCATTTAATGAAAGAAAGTATTCAACTAAATGTGGTGTTTGTTTTTCCAGAGGAGTCGAAAGTGATCGGCTCATCTGAGGCAGTCACAGCAAAGTTGGGTGAGGACGTTATTCTACCATGTCACCTGGAACCACCGTTTGATGTAACAACTCTGACTGTGGAGTGGAAATGCAACAATACTTTGGTGCATGTATATCGAAGTCGGGGAGACGATCCAGATAATCAAGACATGAGATTCAAAGACAGAACTTCTCTCTTCCATGATGAAATGAAGAATGGAAACGTTTCTCTCAAACTGAGAAATGTAACTAAAGAAGATGCAGGAATCTACATCTGCTTTCTTCCTGGACTCAACTGTCAGGTGAAAAGAGGGAGCATTACCTTGGTAGTTGGTGAGTACTGATGAACAAATTAAACTAAACTCAGAGGTAGGGATGCGCAATATAATCGGCCCCCTATTGGTATCGGCCTATATCAGCTTTAAAACTGAGTATCGGATATCGGCCACCCCACCCCAAATAAAGAAAAACTTCTTCCTCTTCTTCAAAAACTTCTAAAGGAAAAAATATCAATACACTGAAATATCACAATATTTTCATATGCTGATATCATATTGACATTTAAAAATGCGGTATCGATCTATTTTACAAACAAAATCTTGCAATATTTCATCGTTCCGTTACGAGATCTCGCGAGAATTTACAAAAATTTTGCAATATTTTCATATGCTATAACATTGACATTTTAAAACACGGTATCGATCTGTTTTACTAACGAAATCAGACAATATTTCATTCATTATTAAATCTTGCCAGAATTCCTGAAATTTAGTAAGATTTTGTAAGTAAAATGATTGACATGTTTTTAAATATTGATTTGACAATGGCATATGAAAATATTGCAATATTTCACTGTGTCGATATTTTTACCCACCCCTATTTTTCTAAGTGTCAAAAACGGATAACAAAGCTGCCAGTTGGAATGCCTATCTATCTATCTATCTATCTATCTATCTATCTATCTATCTATCTATCTATCTATCTATCTATCTATCTATCTATCTATCTATCTATCTATCTATCTATCTATCTATCTATCTATCTATCTATCTATCTATCTATCTATCTATCTATCTATCTATGCAAAGAATGAATTGGAAAAAATCAAATAAATTTGTAAGTCATATTCATGCACATCAAAGTTCATGCTTATTAATTTATTCTATTTCTATGGAATTGAATCAAGATGACTAGAAATGGTCTTTTTTAGAAACCATGGACTTTAAATTTGGTCAAGATCAAGAAAATAATCTGCTGACCAACTTCTGGTTGTTTGTTCAAGTTCTGGCTTTGCATCATGTTTTTGTGAGTGTGAATGTTTAGTGTCTTTAATTCAGTTTTAATTTGAAAACTTTTGATTATTTGTTCTTTCCATGAATCCATCCATCCTTTATCTTTGACCAGCAGTGGGTGATCTGGATTTGATTCGCTCCACATCCCCACCTGACCTGGATGTAAAGAATGGTAAATAGCTTCTAATATCTGTTAATGAAAGAGTAAATTGTGTATTATTTACTGTTTACAATAATTTCTCTCCACCAACAGGAATCAAGTTTGGTGACTTAAATGTTAACCTGAGCTCCACTTATATGATGGATTAGATTAAAATTACTTTGAGTTGAAGTTACATTGATATTATTGTTTTTTAACATTAATTTGACCTCAAAGGAATAGTACGAGCAGTATGGAGGAACATTGCCAAGTTTTTGTGTACTTTTATGGACCTTTTTGTTTCAAGTGCCTGTGAATGGAGTTCACCTACGCTTTGTTTCAGGCACTGGTGAACTCTATTATATGAAAGTTGGGGAAAAACAACCCCCCCCCCCCCCCCCCCATGGATCTCTGGCTACATTTGTGAAACTAAAGAAAGTGCTCAAAAAAAAAAAAAAAAAAAAAAGTGCCCCAGAGTCTTGCTCAGGATGAGAGTGAGTAGAAGATGAAGGCACATCATTCTGTGGGTGTACTACCCCTTTAAGATATTTTGAAATTGTTATATTCTAACATTATTGCTTTTTCAGGATGTACCATTGGGTGCCCTGTCCTTGCTGTTGCTGTTGCTGTTGCTGTTGCTTTTGCCATTTGCCGCACGTGTAAGTCACAAATTTCCCTTTTTTATTTATACCAGATTCTACATCTATCTTTTCATATAAAGTTATACGGACCTCGTCCTCATCCCTAATTACACTTTAAGTTTATGTAGAGATGTCATGAAGTTTTAACAGATTAGTTCAGCACAAGGGAGATTTTTAATAAGAAGTGATGAGAGGAAGATTTATTATAAATGCAAAAAAACAAAACAAACAAAAAATGAAGAGTCTCTAAGTGACAGGACATCTCACGACAGACAATCACAAAGGAACCAAGTAACACAACTTTATGGATCAGTTATGATCACATTAGGGGTGGGCGATATTGCCAAAAAATGATATCACGATATATTTTCCAAGATACCTCGATGACGATATCACAGACGATATTGATGTCTTATAGAGAAGTCAGAGCTTCTGTAAAATCCTTTCACTGATACCCACTTTTAATAAAGCCTCTACAGTTCCATGGTTTATTAACATTATTACACATATGTGTTAATATTACTGCTGCATGTGGCATTTTACAGATAAAATTTTTTCAAGTTTTGCCATTTTAACTCATTTAATCATCATTTCATTTCTTTTTTTACATACTGAGCAACACAAACTGGGCATAGATGTAAAATGCAACTTGACATTTACAACATCAGCCCACGCAAGTAAGCTAGTTCTATTTCTTCCTTTATCGTACTAACCATTCATGTATGTGGAACGTCCAGCAGTTCATCTCTGTCCATCATCTTCACATGCAGCTCCACTCACTTCTTGGACGCTGCTAACGTTAACATGTACTTGTGCTGCAGTGGTGCTGCTAGCTGCCTTGCAGCTAAACATTTAGCTGCATTTAGTAGCTTCATCCGTCAGTTCCCACCCAGCCTGTGTCCAGCGTGGCCTCTGGAGCAAATCACGGCCGTTTTAATCATTTGTTTTCTCGTGGATCCCCACATCTCACACGTTACGTTAAAGACTGGTGAGAGTTGACATGTCGCGAAGGTAGGGACAAACCCGCGACACTGCTGGAACTGAGCGAGACCCGGTCGGCCATCGGCCACCCTGGAGTACCGGCCGGGTGTTCTGTGATTCTTCAGAACAGACAGATGTCGGTCCTCCTGGACTCCACACGTAATCAGCTTGTCAGATGCTGGAGAAGTTTACCTGCCTGTGGGCTTTGCCTCTCTCCCCGTCGCCGCTGCGTTCATGTGCAGCGTGGATTTCTGATAGCTTATCCTTCCTGTGAGGCGGCAATGCAGCTTCAGTTAACATTTTTTGATGTCCATTTAAAATTATTTATTTCCCGGGATTGTGTGGCACGAACAATATAGCCATCACGACTGAGTCAATGACGGGGAAACAGATGTTGCAGGGTTGAGGTGTGATTGAATGACGTCATCAGGCCAAAAATGCGTGATCATGTGTTATCACGATATTAGATTTTCTACCGGTGTCAAAAAAACTACCGGTATTATCACAAACGATACGATATTGCCCACCCCTAGATCACATGTAATTTACAGTCAGAAACATAAAGTGAACATTTTCCTAAAATGTTTAACTGAACAAATCTGATTAATTTTCATTCAGCAGGATGTGAAATTATCACAGAACACAAAACTTTGTTTTCATACACACAGAGAAATTAATTTAATGTTATTTAATAAGTAATTAATCAGTCATCAATCAGCAGTTTCCCCAGGAATGGGAAAACTGGCAACCACTTTGTGGAAGCTAATGGGGGTCCTAATAAAGAAAAAAACATATACACATCAAACAGCTGAGCTGTTTGATGCTGTGACTTCATGCTGCAGACAGGAAGTTGTTTCTTATGTCTGTCACACTGAACTGAGACAAGAAATTTATTACCAAGTAAAGTCTTCATGAAGTCAAACACATTTTCTTCCTGAGTTTTATCATGAAACTGATCAACCAAGGAGCGAACGACAGAAAGCAGTTCTGTCATAAATGGGAGTGGGTGCAAATGCAGGACACAGGCAGGAGGCAGGAAGAGATAGGGACCAAGGTGTATGAAAGGACATGACCCAGGGAAAGGACATGGGGGGATGACGACGTTCTGATAAGGAAAAACTGATAACAGGAAGTATGATCAAAGGGACAAAAGATAAATAAGAAACAGATGGTGCAGAATATCAAATGAAACCAGGTAGGTCAGGGAACAGGACGTAAAGCCAACAGAATGTGACAAGGAAAAGCTCTACAAAATAAAACAGGAAGCAGGACGGGACAAAGACCAGACAAAACTAATCTAAACCCCCAGATTAGGGATGTCCCGATGCCACTTTTTTCCCGACCAAGTACCATAGCGTACTTGCATTTGAGTAGGCCTACTTGCCAATCTGAGTACCTAATTAATGGGGAGAAATTAAATAAGTGAAAGACGTTTCGTTTCTTCTTTCTTTCTTTTTTGTTTGGTTATTTGTTTTAAATAAAGAGAAGCAACTCTGCATGTTCAGGTGTGATGCGGGCATGTTTGTTCGACCCACAGCCTCCAGAGTTCGTGTGTGGGTCGAGACGCCAGGCTGGAGACACCAGATCATATCTGTGATGGTGCATCGCTGTGAAAGCAGCCTGCAGGCTTATTGGGCTCCGTCAGTGCCCTCTAAAACTGTATCACGTAATATAACGTTAAACATTCATTTGACTTCCCTCCTCTGATCAGACCTGATTAACAGCTGCAGACTAACCGAGCTGCAGGTGCTCGCTCGCTGGCAGCATCACAACGAGAGATGGTAAATAGTCCGCTCCATCACTTCTTGTGAAAAACGTACAATTTTTTATGGTGAAAAAAACAAACAAAGGTTGATTTAATATTTATTTCTTTTGTTAGTGGACATGGTATAAGCGGGATACTACCTCGTAAGAAGTAAAATAAATAAAAGCTGACACAAAGTGGTTAGAAGCTTATAAAGAGCCTCTGACGCAGCTGCGGTTTGCTGTGTTTTAGCAGCATCATCATAATTTTACATATTTAAACTCATACCAGATTAACGAACATAAACTTGGAAAACGTAGGAAACAGAATAAGCAGTAAACTTACTACCGACAAGGTGAATCCTGAATGAAATGTCCGTAATTGTATGCACATATGAGGGGGACCCGCAGCTCTGGTGGGAGGGAGAAAAGAAAAAAAAGTCTGCTCCGACCGCCGCCAACATTTTGAAAAGTGTCCCAGGGACATGATACGGGTCAGATATATTTTCTGTCCTCGTGTAATGGAAAGTGTCTTCTAATTTAAATTACACACCATCTGAATCTTTATCATGAGTCAGAGTGAGAGATCTTTGCATTTAGTACAAAGATAACTCATGTTATTGGGACAGGTTATCACAATAACATGAGTTAAACTGTTGTCAACCTTGGTGTTGAAGTCAGAAATGATTTATTTTTTGTTTGTTGTTTAGGTAAATCTGCTGGAAAAAACAGTCCACCAATGCATCTTCCAACCAAGCAACACGAACACTGAGATGTTGCCGAACCAAAGCTAGGTAATAATTGGGCATCTGTTTGTTTTACACTTAATGGCCATTTTACTAGGTACACCTGTCCAACTAATCAATAACGCAAATTTCTGATCAGCCAATCACATGGCAGCAACTCAATTAGGGATTCACCATATTGGAATTTTGACCTATACCCAATATGCCAATATTTTAAAACTCATGTGGCCAATAACCGATACCGATATTAAAGCTGAAAAATAAGTAGTCATTGCAAATAGCAGTTTTGTTATCTGTTTCCGACACTTTAAAAACATCCACTCGCGAACATTTTGTGTTGGGGGGGGGCCTGATGCGTAAATGGTGCGTGCATGAAGATCAACAGACCACGTAAGCAACGGACACCAAGGGCAACAAGGACACCAAGGACGATGACAGCGATGACGGGACCAATGACATGTTTAGGATCTAGAAAACATGGAAAAAATAGGTTGTAAAATACTTTAAAGGAATAGTTCACCCACAGAATGATGTAACTTTATATTCACTTCCCCTCATGGTGAGCAAGACTCTGGAGCACTTTTTAATATCTCAAATGCAGCCGGCGATCAGGAAGGCTTCTTGTTTCCCCCAACTTTCAAATAATGGAGTTCCCCGGGGCCCGAGCCAAAAAAATTCATAAAAGTCCACAAAAACTTGTCAATATTCCTCCATACTGCTCGTCCCATGTAATCCAAGTGTCCTGAGTGGGTAGCGTCCAGAATTTACTCGAAACAACATCATTTAGTATATTTTTATAACCTAAACAGTAGTACATTGTACTTCCCATATATGCACAGCCATGTGAGTTCACGACACTACAGAAGCTGCGGCAGATGAGATTGCGCCTTCTTTCTTTGTCTGCAGCTCGTTCGCTTTTAGCACAATGTAAACAGCGAATTTCTTCTTCTACACTTGTATAATCGGCAGAGTAGGCTCCGAACGCTGCAGCTTCCATAGTGTTGTGAACTTGCATGGATGAGCTTACAGGAAGTGTGATGTTCTACTCTTTAGGCTATAAAAATATTCTAAATGATGTAATTTCCAGTAAACTCTGGATGCTACCCACCCAGGACACTTGAAATAAAATTGGACGAGCAGCATGGAGGAATATTGCCAAATTTTTGTGGACTTTTATGGACCTTTTGTTTCAGGCACTAGTGAACCCCATGATATGGTTGTCGCCAGATAACAAACACACCCACACACTCACACACTTACGGATCTCCAGCTGCATTTGAGATATTAAGAAAGTGCTCCAGAGTCTTGCTCAGCATGAGGGTGAGTAGAAAATGAAGGCACATCATTCTGTGGGTGTTGTAGCCCTCTAAGGTAGTTATGAAGGCAAAAGGGGTCCAACCTGGAACTAGTAAGGTGTACCTAATAAAGTGGCTGGTGAGAGTATTTCTCATCTCTATAAAAAAAAGGAAAATCAAGTAAAAAGGTAATTTCATTGTATCATTTTTCCCTTCTAATAAGATGGATCTGATCAGAAATAGTAGACTTTGATTTTGCATTGATTTAAAATTTTTTCAAGTATTTTTGAGCCTGATGTGGCATCACAGATTCAAATATGTTAACTACTACAATTAAAACTTTTTATAGTTTTATTTTTGCCCTTCTCTACCTGATGAGAAAGGATTGCTTACTTTTTCAAGAAGTACAACTATTAATTCATTAAAACTGACTCTTTAAATGTATTTTTACAATAGTATACAAAAGAAAGTATTGATGAAAATATGGTCAGTAAAAAATAACCTATTTTATTTTGTGTTTTTGATGCACAAGATGTGGAACAACGCAGGCAGCAGCAGAACGATGATGGAATGGAGCCGAACTAAGACGTCAATGACACATCTTTTTGATTTATTACTCAACCATTTAATGGAAAAGAAACTGGGTTTTATTCAATTATGTTTCTCCTTTTGGTGAGTTAAATCTGTGTTTGGATTAAAAGAAAAGTAAAGGATATAGGGCTGAAAGATTTGGCTACAAAATACTTTCATTATATTATTTCCTGTTAAAAAAAAACTTGGTTACATGTACATTATGTAAATGCTGTCAGTTTTAAAAGTATACAAATAATGATAGCAACATCCATCCATCCACTCCTGATGTGTTGTTTACAAACAAGCCGGCTCTTAAAACCAATGGGCTCTATGCACAGCTCCACTACTTCCTGAACTTTAGGTAGCTCCTTTGTTTCCTGTCTGTCATTACTGGACGAACTGATAAATCCAGGTGTGTCTGGCCAGTTACTGAGATCAGATACACCTGGATTAATCAGTTCGACCAGTAATAAAAGACAGGAAACAAAGGAGCTACCTTAAGTTCAGGAAGTAGTGGAGCTGTGCATAGAGCCCATTCCTGTTGGAGAAAGCTAAATCTTAAGAAGGGGGTGGACTTTATTTTGAAAGGCACATTATTCCTCCAATTGCATGCAAGTAAAGGATCATACCACTTTACAAAGGAGAAATTGGGGCAGCCTTTTAGAAGACAAGAAGTAGACCTGGTACACACAGAGAGAGAGAGATGGGAAGCCAGATTTAAATTACAAGTGTGCATGGAAAAAGTGGAGAAATTAGTGAATATAAAGTGTCTGAAGGTTCAAACTTTTGGCCTTTATTTGCTTTGCTTTATGTAGTTCTGTGTTTAGCTTTTTTTTTAAAGTTATGATTAAAATATTAAAATTACTATATTTTAACAAAAAGGCAAAAAAAAAGGTACAAAATTTGAATAAAGAATTGTCTACCAACATAAAAAAAAAGCTTATAACTGCTAAATTAGTCTAAAATGAAGCTCTGAGTGACAATAAAAGAGCCATTTGGGAGCCAAAAGAGCAGACTCCTCTCAGGGAACAGTCTAAGGAGTTGACTCTTTGAAAAGAGACGAACTTCCCATCACTACCATCTATCCATTGATCTATATGTATAGGGGGTCTTGCTGAGGGTTGCCTCCGAGTGGGATGTGCCCAAAAAACGTCACCATGGAGGCATCCAGGAGGAAACTAATTTTAACTGCTTGTGTTTGAAAACTTTTCTTTTGGTAACAACCCAAAACTCAGTTGGTGACAGTAGGAACGTAGATTATCTGGTAAATTGAGAGCTTGTCCTTTCAGCTCAGCTGCTTTTTCATCTGAACACCGCACTGATGCACAGGTCCATCTCTCTCTCTTTTCTTTCAACATTCGAGAGAACAAGACCACTGCATACTTTAATAACATGGGGCAGGACCTAAGGATGGCAGCCATAAATGATGAAATAATGATTTTTCCTTCTTAATTGGCCTCAAAATTTGCATCAGTTACATTTTCATGCTTGGTCACTTTCAAAGCTTAAAGCTATTAAGACGGACCAGAACCGTCTCATAGTCCCAAGGCCTTATTTTAAAACCTGAGGTGACTCATCATTTCGATATGTGGCTCCAAAATTGTGGAACGTCCAACCTCTGTCCCTCCCTGAATCCCACTCAGTAGATTCTTTTAAAAAACAGCTGAAGAGATTTCTATTCAGACAAGCTTTTAGTTAACAGGATACCTGACTGTTCTTTGATTGTGTTTTGCTGTATTTTATCCTGTGTTTGTGCTGTTTAAATAGTACTGCTGCTGTATGACTGTAACAAAACCCTAGTCTGCTATATAAAATTGAAAATGTCAAATATGCTAATCTTTTCCATAAAAGCAATACAACAAATCATCAGAACACACAACAGAACGAGTGTAACAGCTGCTGCATTGCAAGTCTTTCTGTTAGCTTAAACTTACCCAGCATGCAGATGCAGTTTGCTGTTAAAACTGTGATGTTTGATTGATGATGATACAGGTCTCAAACATGTCATTCTCCTTGCTTTGACCTGGCTCTGCCAAACTTCAGACTGCAACACACAAAGATCCAGACGTAGATTGATGTATTTTATAATTAGAATGTGACCATTTCTGACATACTTGTAAGGTTGCATCCAGCTATTTCTATGCTTTGAGCTTCTCTTTGCTGGACACACATGGTGTCTGGATTAGATGTCCAGCCACTCCGCCGTCTGCAGCCTGGAAGATCTTCATCGTCTTCTGTGAGGTATCTGTATCAGCCGGCCTGCCTCCATCAGCTGGCTTTAATTTACTAAAACAGCTGCCACGGTCTGCAGAGTCAGTGTCTGAACATATTCCCACAGTTCCCAGACTAAAACACTTGTTTGAAAACTCTCCATTTACAAAAATGCCACCAAAAATTGCTAGCTGCCCCTTGTCAACATAGCGCCTAAAGCTGCTTTTGCCTCCAGGCTAAGCCCCGCCCACCAAAAAACGTCACTGTGTTTGTAAACTTTGAAACCGTCTATTTTGACCATCAAACAACTGATGATAAAGTTTTCACATTGTATTTTTTCTGATCTGCATTTTTTACTAAATCTATTAAGCGGGTCCAGGTTAGGAGCTGACTGCGGGGTCAGGTTAGGCGGGGTAAGGTACTATAAATCCTGATCTCTGTCATGTTTCCACAGCAACTGTACCTTTACCCAGGAGGTGAGTGTAATGGAAATTTTATGATCACACTGAGCTTAGTATGAGCACATTGAGTTTATTCACCTAAGCAAGTATATTTGTGTATTTTAAGTTTTAATTGCAACGCAGACCTTCACCGAATGGGTTATCGTTTCTGCACCAATATGAAATATGAGTATAATGTTCTCTTTTTCAGGGTTTAGCTAATGATAAAATTGCAGGTGTTCTTGAGAACTGGCCTCAACTGTCTGAAGTTATGATATGTGTTTGCTTGCTAGTTAAGATGTGTGAGGCACGAAGCACATACAGCTTCAGATAAGGATGTGTGATTCATGTCAACTGTGACAGCAACAGTTCCCTGATCCAGCTTTTTTTTTTTTTCTCTGTTACTGGTTTAAAAGACATGTTCCTTCAGTATTTCTTCAGAAGGTGCTCACAATCTGATTGCGTGTGTCTTCTCCAACCTGGTTGTAAAATAAACTTCATACTCTGCAAGTTATCTCATCTGGGTCTTTATTAGAATTTCCACCACATGGTGTATCGGTCAGATAGGGAAAGCTGCATCAGCTACATATTAGCATGATGTCAAAGCTGTTATAATATATATAAATATATTTATATATATAAATGCCATTGTGGGCTGAAGACAAGAGGGAACTCAGACCAACGTGATGCAACTGTTTATTCCTCCATTCATGTTCTCCAGAACTCTAAGGGCTGGAATATACTTGCTGCTGGCGACGTGTTCGCATCATGGCGCCCACACGTTCCCAGCGTATCTATGGCACGTAGGTCGCTCACGACGTGAGGTAACGTGCCATGTGCGCATGGTGAAATATCGACTTGAGCGCTATGGCTGCTCGTGTGACTTTTTCCACGACTTTGGTTAAGTGGCCGCACATACCTAGTGATGCACCAATCAGGATTTTGGGGGCTGATCACCGATCAGAGCGCCAAATCCATAAATTCTCCAGTACTGTTGTCTCATGTACATAACATCAACATTATGTTATTAAGTATAACAATCAGGAGATAGGAAATTATCATGAATTGACCACAGATTTATTGCAGGCAGTCTGCAATATTTCACTCTCTAGCAGAGACTCTCTTCGAGACAATTTGGACTCAGTTTACATAGAGGAAGTGTAGCTGACTAGCTTAAGCTTTCTTGTGGCAATAATTATCTGTACAACACACAACATGCATCTCTTCACACCTCTGCTGGCGACAAGACCTCTTTTTCTTTCACAGCAGGAAAAGTAACTTTTTCCTTGAAGAAGTTGTCCACATTGTCCACTTTCCACAAATACGGGTCGTTCACGTATGCCCCGGGAAATACAATCTGACCGGCCGATTGACCTCAGTGTCAAAGTGCTGTGTACTGCTCCCAGCGGTGGCCTTCAGTATTTTTTTTTTTTTTTTTTTTTTTTTACTTGTCCTGTCCAGCATCGAAGCAAGCAGAATGGAAATCTGATTGCTTTATTCTGTTGAACAGTTTTGCTTTACCAAGCGGAGCTTTATGAACATAAGGCTCCACTTGATATCATGTTTATTCATTTTATTTCTTTATTTAAACATTTGTCTATTACACCATTCCATTTCATACTGCTGGGCCTGACAAGGGAGAAATGAAAGTTAACAGAGGTAATGATAGAAAGTGAAACAGAGAGAAAGGAGTAAGGAAGAGGAAGAGAGAGAGGAGAGAAAACATGAATCCACTTACACAGTTCACTGGTACATCTGTACCGCGATCCCTAAACAAGCAAGGTCTCTGTTGGAAAACAAAATCATACAAACACACACAAACACACGTAGAACTACGCAGAGAAGAGGTACAACCTAGTCAGCGCAATGGGAAGTAGAGAAGAGGTACAACCTAGTCATCGCAATGGGAAGTAGAGAAGAGGTACAACCTAGTCATCGCAATGGGAAGTAGTGTTACAGTGTCAACATGCATAATAAAGGGTGCTCCGTGGTGATACAGTCATGCAGATGCAGCCTCGTCTCCGCAAGGAGGAGGAAGCCCGCAAGGCTCACGACCCAGGCCCCCAGCAGCCACCCAGAGGCCCAGATCCCAGCTACCCCCCCAAAGAGCGGACATGCATCCCCCGAAGGGCGGCAAAAGGCGGCCCCAGCCGGAGCCCCCTGCAGTCTGGGGGCCCAGGCCCCAGCGGACCAAGACCAGCAGCTGCCGACCCCACCGGGCGCCGGGCGTCCCCCGGAGCGGAGACAGCGCCGGGCCCAGGGCCCAAGCGCCCAGGAGCAGCCACCCCCCCCCCGGACCCGGGCGGCCCAACCGAAACCCAGGAGGACCGGACCCCCCAGACGACGCCCCCCAGGGCAGGCCAGCCCCCACCCCAACGTCCCTGCCCCACACACCTGACACCAGGGCGCCACCACCTCTACCACCCCCTACCCCGCCACCACGCTCACACACACACTCCCCACACACCTACCCCAACACTAGGGCTGAAAGATATACCGTCACCGCCCCCGCATCGAGACACGGGCACCCAAGATATCAATACCGCAAGAGCAACCACATACAAGATACAGATCCCCCCTGCGCCCGCCCCGCACAAAAAGCCCCGGAAGCCACAAACAAAACCGCACCCCCCACCAAAGCGCCCGGCCCCCAACCAACCCGCAGCCACACCGCACCACACCGACACCAAGATGCCCGGCACGAACACCGAGATACGAACCTCCGCCCACACCGCCCAGCCCTACCCAACACCTCCGTGTACCCCCCACACACACACATACACCCACCCACTCCGCTCTCCGACCTTACATACCCACACTCACTCCTCCCTCCACCCCCAACACTTTCCTCCCTCTACCGTCCACACCTACCCCCACCTCCTCATACCCTCTAACACACACATGCACTCCCCCCACATAGCTGCACCAACCCCTCCCTACCCCCCCCACACATACGCCCCCACCTCCCTATACCCCCAATACCCCATACAGTCCCCCCCTTACATGTCCAGCCCCGCCCATCCCTCTGACCTATCACACTCCCGCCCTTCCTTCCTTCAGCCCCTCATGACCATCCCTACTAGACACTCACGAGCATGCCACTCCTTCCTCCATCCCCCCTTTCCTCCAACCACTTACCCACATCTCCTCCCTCTTCCAGCCCAAGTTCCTCCCTCCCACATTTCCTCTTTCACACTCTCATTCATTATTCTTACATACCCACCTCTCTCTTGCCCATGCCCTCGTGCCTCCTGAGTGGTAGCTCGGGCCGGGGAAGGAGCCGTGAGCTTCAAGCCCCCAACACGTCCCCCCCCCCACCACCACCCCCGGACGCAGCAGGCCAGGCATCCCCCAGGCCAGCAGATCCCCCGCAATGCAGCCAGCTTTAACCACTGGCGCGTGAAGCAGCCACTGTCCCCCCTCCCCCCCAGTAGCGCCCGGGAGACCGGGGTATGAAAGGACCCTGCCCCCCCCCCCCCCCCCGCTCATGACTGTGTGTGTAAGATGTGTGTTGTTTGCAGTTAAAACTAAGGGGCAGTGCCAAGTCATGCCGGGAGTGGGGTTGCGTAGGGGGCATGACCCCCCAACCGGCCCCTCCCTCCTTCCACACACTATATGGCCCGCCCCTCAGAAGTGGTTGTGAGCTGTTGTTATTTTATGTGTTTAGGTGTCTAAGTGTGGTTAAAACTGGGGAGCAGGCTGTCTCTAGACGTGGCAAGCAAAGGCACTTTTGGTGCCCTCCCTCACCACGCCCGCTTGACACGCACCCTCCCCAAAACCCTACGTGTGTGTGTGTGAGGTAGAGCAGGGGGGGGGGGGGGGAGGTCTTGGGAAAGGAGACCAGGGGGGTATATGAATTCCCCCCCTGGAAGAAGAGCCGTTACCGGCATTAGGTACCCCTGCCTCCCGGGATCCCCCCAGGGCAGAAGGGGCAGGCATGGCCGCCCCCACGGCCCGGCGTCTGGCGTTCACCACAGAGGGGCCAGCCTCGGCCCCTGGGGGCGCTCGACCATGCCAGGCCAGGGAGGGGGGAAAAGGGACGGGAGCGGAAAGGGTCGGCGGAGGGGCCAGAGTCACCGGCCCAACATCCCCAGGCCTCGCAAACCCCCCAAGAGGCACGCAGAGCTGCTTCTTGGGGCCTTCAGTATTGAGCGTTTTGGCCACGACGTGCTGCAGCAAGTACATTCACAGACGACGCAGACCGCTTGCATAAACGTTTGCGTCCACAGCAAGTATATCCCAGTCCTAACCCGGTCTATGGTTACACTTTCACAACACCTACCCCTTTCAGTATGAACCTCCTCACTGAAATATATTCTGCTTCACTGTAACCACATTAGCAAACATGCATACTCTCAAACACAAACAGCTTTTTTTACTTGTAACATTTCAGTCCATTTGGTTACTTGGAGAGATTTCTTGTCCACTATGGATGCAAGCCAGGCACTTATGGGACTATTTTACATTTTAGCTTTTTTAAACAACTGATGACCATTACAAGGAGAAGATGACGGAAGACAACAAAGATAAACTTGCCGGTAGGGTCAAGTTTGATTTGGTCACTTCTGCTTGTTGGGGAAGTAAGCCCACATTAAAGACGTTTGTTTCTTTTTGTTTGTTTGTTGTTTTGTTTTTTACTTTAATGGGTCAAAAAAGTGCAGATCACATCATGTTTTGTATGTCATTTTTCTAAAGTGGATCATCTGTAAAAATTGTGATTATTTTCAAATTAAAGGCAGTTTTAAAGGCAGGGTGGATGACTATTGATAGTTTAAATAAAGTTCAGACAAAAAAAAAGGCAGGGTGGATGACTATTGATAGTTTAAATAAAGTTCAGACAAAAAAAAAAAAAAGGCAGGGTGGATGACTATTGATCTACTATTGATCTATTGATCTCACTTTCATCTACCTGGAAATGGCATACAAGAAGACATTACAATATTTATGACAATGACTGATGTACAGGCCAATATTTTGTCATTTAACTTGTGTTAATTTTTAAATAGTTTAAGATATTAAAATGTTATAATTAAATTAAAATGATCATTTTTATAATATAATCATAATATATGCTACTTGGGCTGTCTTATATCTCCACGAGGATTAGTGGGGATTGTTGAAAACAGCCTATTAGGATAGTTTGGAATGATTTTTGAATAATAATGAATTCAGCAGAACCACTGGCGGTGGGAATGGATGTAATTACCTTCCTCTTGAGGTTTGCTATGTGTTAACAATAGGTAGGAAGTTTTCGCTTTTAAAACGACGTAGGTCTGTACGGTAGTGATAAGCTGCTCACTTCAGAACCAGAGACTTAAAGAAACTAAACAAGCTGATCAAGAAAGCTGGTTCTGTGCTGGGAATAATTCTGGAGCCGCTGGAGCTGATCGTTCAGAAAAGAATGCTGCACAAGCTGATGAAGATGATGGAGGACTCTTCCTCCTCTCCACAACATGGTGAAGAATCAACAGAGTGTGTTCAGTGGGAGGCTGTGTCAGGTTCGCTG
The DNA here is from genome assembly GCA_023101725.1 of Atherinomorus stipes. Lineage (NCBI taxonomy): Eukaryota > Metazoa > Chordata > Actinopteri > Atheriniformes > Atherinidae > Atherinomorus > Atherinomorus stipes. Next base: position 35,795 of record JALJCO010001681.1, on the reverse strand, counting down.
TAGGACGGAGAGATACAGAAATTCATTCCTACCAGCAGCATCACCCTGAAGAACAAAACTAACTGATGTATTTATGATTATTGTTGCACTTTTACTTTTTATATTATTGTTATGTTAGATAGATGTTATATTGTTTAAAAGAAAGAGAGAGAGAGTATTTAATTTCCCTCCTGGGATTAAAAAAGTATTTTTCATTTCATATTCATTTCAGTTTAGTCCAAAATGGCGGATGCGCATGGGTGAAATGTTTCAATAGAGCGTTCTATCGAGTGTAGCCTCTTGTTGTTATAACCTATACTCTTTGATCAAGTTCAGGAGCTCTTCCTTGTCTTCAGTGTAAAATACCCTGTCACCATGGTAACCGGAAGCCCCAAGCAGCAACTAGCAGACATGGCGGCTCCCATGGTTTTGGCCATGAAACTTGTCTATAAAATGCAGCAGGTAAGTTCACTCATTCTAGACCAAGATGGAAGTTGGGAAGAGGAGAGCAAGAGGTGCAGGTCGCAGGTGCAATCAGTTACACCTTAGAGTCATTGAGCAAAATCAGATGGACCAGATACATTACACTGTTGTCTGGGACAATGTGACATTCCACCATGCTGCACAAGCACAAAACTGGTTTCAGGGGCATCCCAGGTTAACTGTTCTTTACCTTCCCCTTACTCCCCCACTTTGAATCCTATGTTTGTCTCTGAATGGCCATGGAATGTGTATGTCACACCCCAAGACAGGAGAGGCTTGAAACCTCATTGATGAAACTTCATCTGTCCAATGTTGGATTCGTCAATCCAGGCACTTCTTCCAATGTCGTCATGGAGATGAAGATATTGCATGTGGTGTTGATGGTATTCCTTGGTCACATCCAGCAAGAAGAAGAGACTGACTTGTTCTTACTCCTTAAATTTTTTAGTTTACCTTAGTTTTTGTTATTTGCCTATTTTTGTTGCAGCCAGCCAAACTTGGGGCAAATTGGAGAATTAAAGTTTGCATAAATCTGCAACATCGCTCTTTTGTAATTTTTTTCTTCATATCGTATATCATTGAAAATATTTCTGTAATCACCCAAACGTAAATTATCAGTGTTTTCAGTTACGGACCACCACGTGTTTCTGGTTCACAGCTGAGTTGGGCTCTTTGGCAGCTTGTGTGTTTATTGTGGCAACATATGCTTTTGATAAATTAGTGTTGAGTTTTTAAAGGAATAGTTCACCCACGGAATGATGTAACTTAATTTTCCACTTACTCTCATGGTGAGCAAGACTCTGGAGCACTTTTTTAATATTTCAGATGCAGCCGGCGATCAGGAAGGCTTCTTGTTTCCCCCAACTTTCATGTAATGGAGTTCGATTGTGCCCGAGCCAAAAAGGCCCATAAAAGTCCACAAAAACTTGTCAATATTCCTCCATACTGCTCGTCCCATGTAATCCAGGTGTTTGAGTGGGTAGTGTCCGGATTTACTGGAAACCACATCATTTACTATATTTTTAGAGCCTAAACAGTAGTACATCTTACTTCCACGAAGCGCGCACATGCGCATTCGCGAAACTACGGAGGCCTCTGCGTTCAGAGCCTACTCTGCCAATAATACAAGCGTAGAAGAAGAAATTTGCTGTTTACATTGTGTTAACAGTGCCAGAGCTGCAGACAAACCGGGACAAACACAAGAGGGATTGGATATTGATTTAAAACAAAGAAAGAAAGAAAAAAAAGAACACGCGATCTCGTCTGCCGCGCCTTCCGTAGTTTCACGAACGTGCTCGCAGGAGATGCGATGTAGAACTGTTTAGGCTCTAAAAATATACTAAATGACGTTGTTTCAAGTAAATTCTGGACGTTACCCACTCAGGACACTTGGATTACATTGGATGAGCAGTATGGAGGAATATTGCCAAGTTTTTGTAGACTTTTATGAATTTTTTTGGCTCGGGCACAATCGAACTCCATTATATGAAAGTTGGGGGAAACGAGAAGCCTTCCTGATCGCCGGCTGCATTTGAGATATTAAAAAAGTGCTCCAGAGTCTTGCTCACCATGAAGTGGAAGTGGAAAATAAAGTTACATCATTCTGTGGGCGTACTAAAGTAGTGTATAGTTTGCAAAAGATCTGTGGCATTTGGCTTATTGGGTGTGAAGTTATGAAAATTTTGTGAGAATGAAGTGAGAACCCTCTGAACTTTAACACTGCTGTACCAGCTTTGTTTAATGGGAGCACTGTCTGAATCAGTAATGCATTAAAATACATTAAAAGTAGTTACTCATAGTACAGTCATAGCTACACCTGAGACCACCGGATCCACTCACACATGAAAACATCTTTATGTCTGGGAGAATTTTGGCCACTAATGGCCACCATACATTCACAACAGTGCTGGAATATGAAGTCATTTGAAGGAAAATATCTTTTCTTTCAAACACCCATCTTAACCACTAGATGTCAGTAACTCTTACATAATGTACCAGTAAAATGACAAAAAACTATGCATGAATGTATAAACTATTGTGGCCCTGGGGTAAAAGGCACTAAAACAAGACTAAAATCCAATTAGCACAACTTTTAGAGAAAACAGAACAACGAAGAAACAGCGTCATTTTTTTAAAACAGTTTTTCCAGTATTGTTTACACTCATTTGTGAAAACGGCTCCTATTCTTCTAAACCCCTCACGCAATTAACCAAACAACCTCATGTACATGCCAACATTGTTTAGATTTTATATTATTTATTTGAGAAATGCTACTAGCACTTTAATTACTTTCTGTGTAATGAAAAAATACTCATACACTGTCCGAATGTTACATTGTTTACATAACATTTCATCCTAAGTAAGTTTTTGTTGCACCGAAGTGGTGGCATGTTTACCAGGGAAAGCATTGTCTTATATTTTTCAAAATATTTACCTACAGTATGAGACAAATGTTAATTTATCTATCTTGCACAATCAGAACAGGGGTTTTTATTTTGTTGTGAATGTAGACCTCTTCTTTTTCATAAAGGTGATGACAAGCATGAATTAGCTTTTAGTGTTGAATATGTTGTCAACTTTCTTGCCATTAAACTCTGGTAAAGAAAGTGCAATATATCGTTTTGTTTTTGTATCACAATTTATCACAATATATTGCATCTCCACCCATGTATCATGATGTGTATCGTATTGCCAGATTGTGGCCGATTCACACCCCTAATCTCATTCACTGTGCATTTTGTTTAGTTTTTTTTACAATTTGTATTTGTTTTGTAGTTGTGCTTTGTTTGTTCATTGTTTATCTCTCATCTGTTCTGTTCCAAATCTGATCTGTTTGTAACAAACAGCCGTTCTTTTATTGTTGGGAATACTGCAGGTTACTCAGCAAGTCATGACTCTACACTAAACTGCCTGAAACTGCTTCATTTTAACAATCAACTGAGATGACTGAGACTGAGATGAAACATGTTGATTGAACAAATCAGATCAATAGATCAATTCTGTTCAGTTCTATAAAATGTTTCTTTTTATTTTGAAAAGTTAAAATATGCAATTACTATTTAAAATAGTATTTGCATAGTAAAGTTTACATGTTTAAATCTATTTTAATGACATTCTTCAGCCGTGGTAGGATTTTAATATCCAACTGTATGCAGGTTAAATGAACTATGAACATTACATACAGTATATACCGCATACAGTCGTCCTCAAAATTATTCATACCTTCCAATTTAAAAAGAGTTTAAATTCACAATATTAATTCAAATTACAAACTAAGGAAACTACTAATATATCAAAAATTGACTAAATTATAATTTAGTGACATAAAATACAGTATTACTTTTGAATTGTGGTTGGAAATAATAACTTTAAAAACAAACAAACAAACAAAACTATCTGAGACACATTGGAGCAACTTTCCCATGAACAGTGGACCAACATACCTGTCAATAGGTGTAAAGTCTTTTTGAACCTCACAGAAAACACCCGATTGCAGTGATTGCCTCAAAGTGTTGCTCAACAAGATTTTAGCTTCGGAGCCCCATCATGCTTGTTTACTTGTTTTATTTTTTGTGTGTTTGTTTTTAATGTTACTTTTTAACCACAATTCAAAACAAATGTCATGATTTTCATAGAATTTTTATTTAGCGCTTTTGTCAATTTCAACGTATTTCACTGAAGGCTGTTTTTTTCCTTCTTTAATTGGAGGGTATGAATAATTTTGAGGATGACTGTCTAAGAAACTTTTAATTAGCAAACATAAAATACAATGAAATTCCAACAGTTATTAAGCAATATAAATGTCAGCGCTTTAGTATAAATATAGTACAAGCTTATAACAGTGATGTGAAGGAAAGTGGAAGCACAGAAAATCTGGCACAGTTCAGGACTGAAATGCAAAGAACCTGCTCACAACCTGAGACTGGAGGTTGTGGTTTTGTTGCACTGACATATTGAGGATATGCGAAAATATCAACACTTAATGTTGCTCCTCTTCATCATCTTCCTCCTCTCATCAGTCCAAACTTAGAAGATGTCCTCCTCGCCTGAGCTCGGGCTGCAAGAGAACCAGAAGAACCAGCACTGCTGAATGATTCATCACCCATATCTGCCCTTTTCAGCCCTCATCATCATCATCGCTGCTGTCCTGAAGCTCATGTGAGGGCGCCCCCATTCCTCCTGCTTTCTTGCAACTGTTGTATTCATGAAAGCAAAATTAAAGGAGAACTCAGTAACTTTTTTACCTCAATAAATGCTTTTTTTGAATCCCTGTGGGGCTAAACAAAGTGTTTACAGAGCGATTTGATGCCCCCCCCCCCGCCGGTGTCTCTGGTCTGCGAGCAGCACTTGCAAGTCTGCCTCAGCCGACCAGACACAGAACTTGCGACAACAGAAACCTCTGTACGGTACTCAGGTCCCCTATCTACCGAGCTGCTTCCAGCTCTGATTTGAACCAGACTACCAGCGCTAATTCAAAGAAAACATTTCTTTAGCTTCACACCACCTAAACACGGCTCCTGGCTCTCATAACCAACTCTTTGCTGGACCAGAGTGATTCACGTAGCTTGCGCTGCCTGGGCGCCGGGTGAAGCATCACTGCTTCAGGCTCAATAATTCAATTCAAAATTCAAAAAAGTTTTATTCGGTTAACAGAAAATATGTAAAAGGAAAAGTCACAGATAAAAAAAGTAAAAGAATACCGAAAGGGTGTAGGCAGAAGCTAAAGCTTATATAGTGCCTACCCATCACTTACTTGGTAGAACAATATACAAAATATAATAAACTGGGATTATTTTAAATTCAGAAAAAATAAAACAATTTCATCAATAACATACCACCAATCATAATATAACACTTATAAACAAAATTTGAACAGATCTCATAGCATAGTATCATTTATCATAATACTTCATTATTTTTTCATTTTTATATGTTCTTTTAAACCTTTTCAGAGTAGAACTCATTTTAATGTGGTCAGGACACCAGTTCCACAGTTTGACACCAGTGACAGAAATACAGTGACTCTTTGTGTTTGTCCGGACCTTGGGTTTACCAAACATGCATTTTCCTCTGAGTTCATAGCATTTTTCCCTCTTTTTGAACAGCTTCTGGATATTGAGTGGCAATTGATTATTATTTACTTTATACATAATTTGCATGGTGTTACAATCAACTAAATCACTAAACTTTAGTACATTTAATTGAATGAATAAGGGATTTGTTGATTCATAATACTTTCTTTTACAAACTATACGTATAGCTTTTTTTTGCAACAAAACAACTGAATCTGTGTTTGTACGGTAAGTGTTTCCCCAAATCCCCACACAATATGTCATATACGGAAGAATCAGTGCATTATACAAGATATATAGTGATTTTTGACACAGAAAATCTTTAACTTTATACAATATGGCAATGGATTTTGACATCTTGGTTTTAACGTAATTTATATGCGATTTCCAGTTTAATTTATGGTCCACAATAACTCCTAAAAACTTGGTTTCAGAAACAATATCAATTTCAATATTATCAATTCTAATACTCTTATAACTATTTAATGGGCGTTTTCCAAATATGATACATTTAATTTTTCCATAATGAATTGATAATTTGTTAGCCGTAAACCACTGATTAACTAATAAAAGCTCTTTTTCCACTGTATCCAGAAGCTGTTTTAAGTTGTCCCCACAACCAAATAAAGTTGTGTCATCAGCAAATAAGATACACTTCAACAGCTGAGAAACATAACATAAATCGTTAATAAATATAATAAACAATAATGGACCCAGTACAGAGCCCTGTGGTACACCACATGATACCTCCAAAAACTCAGAATCAGTTTTATTAACGTGTACATATTGATATCTATCCTTTAAATAACTACATAACCAATCATGCGCGACTCCTCTGATTCCGTACCTCTGTAATTTATTAAGAAGTAAACTATGATCTACAGTGTCGAATGCTTTCTTCAAATCTAAAAAAATACCCACTGTATATTCTTTTCTGTCTATTGCATCTGTAATCTGTTCAATAAAGTCCATTAAAGCCAATGAAGTGGTCCGGTTTTTTCTAAAGCCATATTGTTGCTCACAAAGTATGTTGTGCTTTTCAATGAAGTTATTCAACCGTATAGAGAATATTTTTTCCAATACTTTTGATAATTGTGGTAATAATGATATTGGTCTATAATTTGACATGAGATGTTTATCACTAGTTTTATGTACAGGAACCACTTTAGCTATTTTCATGGTTTTTGGAAATTTCCCAGTGGCTAAAGACAAGTTAAAGATATAAGCCAAGGGTTTTGCGATACTTTTAATAATATGTTTAATCAAAAACATACTGTGCCCATTGCAATCAGTTGATTTCTTATTTTTGAATTCATGTACTATATCAATAATTTCATATTCAGTTGTCTCTTTAATAAACATAGAATGTGTGTTAATATTGGGAATGTTTGTAATTCTTTTACCATTAGTTGAATCTGTTGTGGAGTCTGAAATTTTTTTCCCCACACTAACAAAATACTCATTAAATTTATTAGAAATTATATTATTGTCTGTAATAATCACTTGTCACGTCCGCAAAAAGTAAATAAAAGTTTGTATTCTCACCTGCTACTCGCCAACACCAGAGAAAAATATAATCCACAAATCGTGGGTAAAACGTCCCATTGCAGGAGAGACAGGACTCTGCTTTGAGCAGAGGGAGACGAGCTGCTGCTGCCAACGCAGCAACGTAGCATCAACAAGCTAGTAAAAGCTTAGAAATATATTCAGGGATCAAAATAGAGGAAAGACAGGTAGAGAAGCCGTCTGTCTGCTGTGGGGGTGTAGGAGTGGTACGAACTTTACAACAGTTAAAGGATGCCACTAGGGGGAGCCCCGAGCTGAAGTTACTGAGTTCTGCTTTAAAAATCATTGAGACGGTTTTTCTAGCAGCTGAAGAGTTAAAAGTGAAGTGAAGTGAGTTCTACTCACTCTACTCACTTCCTGTAATAAACTAAAGGTAAACTGACCTAAATTCATTTGACTTATCGTCCTCCCAAAATGAAAAATCTAAAGTACATTTTATATGTAAAAATAAATTAGTTGTTTGATTAGTGATTAGATGTTTAGTTGTCTAACTGCTTGTGAAAATGGAAATAATGTCTCTATTTTGAGTACATTACAGATGTTTGATGCACAGGAACATGACAGTTTCAGTTTGAAACATTTTTACATCTCCAAAGTAAAAAAAAAAAACCCAAAAAATCATTTATAATTCAGTTAGGAGTAAAATCTTTTTCTTGACTTATCCTCTCATGTGAGGGAAACTATACAAATGTAACAGTCTGCCACAGTTCAGGACAAAAAGCAGAAGAACCTGCTACAGTGTGGGTGTGAAGGTTGTGGTTTTGTTTCATTTCTCGTGTAAATGTAAAAGTAAGGGCGTAAAACCTCATCCTCTGGAAATGAGTGTGTGGAAGCAACAGTGACCACTGATGAGCTGAGAAACATTAAAATTTGTCTATTCAGGGCAACCATAGAGCAGTGCAATCTTTAAACCTGGACTGAAGCAGATGCTTAGATAGAAATGACTTATTCTATGTGAACAAGAAACAATAAATCATATTTTCATGTGATTTCAGACTAAAGATTAGTTATTGGCAATGGTTTATTTCTAATTGTTCTTAAAAGTTAAACACAGCAACCCTAATGCCATTGCATTTGTGTCATCAAATTTAGCTCTTGTGCTTGGTGTCAGCTCAGCTCTTCACAGTTAAACATGTAAGAGCAAACAAGCATGTTGAAAAGATCAAATGGGTAAAACAGGGAGAATGTGTACCGCAAAATCTAATAAAAGTTCTAATAAAAACAATGAATGAATGAAAACATTGATAAATAAATATAATATGAAAGTAGCTAAGCTGTAGTTGAAATTATGGACGAGTCAAATGATAAAACTAAACAGATTGATGGCTGATAAAGGAAGTTCCCATTAGTCTTCACATGTTTAATTACAAAATATGAACAAGATTTTTCTCACAACTAAGATTCTATCGGGTGTTCTTACCTTTTGCCCACTTGCAATATTTGTAAATAGAGAAGAAGAATATGATGTTGTAGAGGATGAAGAGCAGAATGGCACAAATCAGCCTGGTCCAAGATATGCCAAGAGGAGGAGGAGGGGAAGTGGGGTGAAGAAGAAGCTTGGACCTGACTGGGAAAAGAAAAAAATAATCTAAAGATTTTAAAAAATGAAAACAATATGCTAGTAGGAGCTGTATATATATATATAAATATATATATATATATATATATATATATATATATATATATACGTACACACACAGATTGGCTGATGCTGATATCTGGGCCCTATTGCAGGAAACTAGGATCAGGGATTAAGCTGGGATTTGTTGGTAATCCTGGATCAACTTATCCATAATCTGGTTGCACTAAAGTGGGATAGGGACTGGTGGTATTTGTTATGGTGTTAGTTATCATGGAGATTTATTCTGTGGAGCTAGCCTGGTCTGAACCCATGTAGCTTGTATGTTGGTATCGTCACGTATTGCATGCTAAAATAACATGAAGCATGACCATACTTTAGCAGACCACATGGTTTCCACATATAACTAGAGGATTTCATTAGTGGTGATGTGGGTTTCACATTGAATTACCACAGAAATGTTCCATTATCACGCGTTTCCCATGTGCAGAAAGGTGGGGCCACATGTGGGAAACCATGTTTGATCACGTGGGAAACATGATTTTTATATCAGGGAGGAGATTTGCAGAGGAGCTGGAGCACAGCAGAGAGGGAGGGGGAGGGGAGGGGCCTGGAGGACATGTTCACGTTTTTAAGGAAAACTCACCTTCTTCTTGAAGGTATCAACAAGTTCTTTAGCAACCAGATCTTGCATAACACTGAGAAGTAAAGCCTTACTGTACCTGCCACTGTCAGCCAGCTGGACGGGACTCTCCTGGTTTAGAAAGATGCCCACACTTGTAGAAACCTTCATGTTCAGACTTGGACACCGCTGTCAGCGTCTTCGTCCCTGTTTGTTCTTTTCCGATGAAAATTCCATCTTTGTAGAAGTTTGCAGCGAAGTTTGATGTTGCATCACCATCCTCGCCGTCCTTGTAGGAGCAGTGAATGGTCACAGTATCTCCCTCCATCACAGGGTGCACGGGGCTCTTCAGGGTCACACTGGAAGCTAAGACGTAAACCTCAGTTAAATTCACACTTTTATTTCTGTCCTAATAAACAGCAGCATGCATGTGTAGTACCGGTCACTGTGATGTTGATGCGGTTTTCTTTTTGTCCTCCTGGAGATTCGCACCAGTACAGTCCAGTATCTGCTGGGTAAGCATTGTCGATGATGCAGGAGGACCCGCGGGGGGTCGCCCAGCCGTACTGGCATTTCTGAGCAGTCTGCCGAGAGGTGTTCCTCTTTACTATCCACCCACTGGAGTTCCCCACACAGCTCAGCTTGATGCGGTCATACTGGAAGAACTGGGATTGGTCAGGAGCGACAGTAATCTGCACGGAAGCAGCGGCTGCAGAGAAGCAGACTAAAGAGAAAAATGTAGTCAGGGTTTATTTTCTTATGCTGATTGCAGGTGTTTCTGTTATTTAAGCTGCATTTGAATAAACTGCCGAAAGAAGGTCATGTATGATCACTCACTGGCCACTTCGTACAGCTTACCAACACCAAATTGGACCCCTTCTTCCATCAGAACCGTCTATTCATGGTGTCATAGATTCTATTAGGTGTTAGAAACATTCCAATTTTGCAAGCTACTGGGTTGGACTGAGATCTGGGGCCTCATGTACAAAGAGTTGTGTGGATTTCCTACTGAAACCCGGTGTACGATTGAATCCTGAAAATGTCATACGCACAAAAGTTTTCAGATGTATGAATCTGTACTTATGCATGGATCCAAGTACTTTTCCTTTGTACATCCCAATCAACGTGGAATTGAGCGCACGTTGGAGTACCCGACGCCTCCCTGTCCACACCCCCAACACAAATACACAAATGACATTTAAATGAGATTTGCACCGGAGATTTTCCTCTCTGCACCATCAGAAAGACAAAATATGAGCATAACATTGAATGAAAAAAAAATCACTGAGAATGAACTTCAGGCAGCTTGTTTAAGTATAAATGGTGTGGCTCAGGTGGTAGAGCAGGTCGGCCAATTATCGAAGGATTGGCAGTTTGAATCCCTATCCCCCAGCCATATGTCGTTGTCTTTGGGCAAGCAAAGACACTTAACCCTCTTTGCCTCCAGTGGGGGCATGTATGAATGTGTGTAAATGGTTCTGGAGGTGGTCAGAACCATTCACGTAGGCGTGAAATGGCTGCCACGCTTCCATCAGTCTGTCCCAGGGCAGCTGTGGCTACATAAGTAGCTTACCATCACCAAGTATGAATGAGGAGTGAAAGAATAATGGACCTACTGTAAAGCGCTTTGAGTGCCTTGAAAAGCGTGATATTAATCTGATCCATTATGAATGTGCACTTGGCACGCTGTTGTCCAGCATCACACCCCAACAGAAAAGTGAATGGGAGAGTGTGTGATATCAATGATGTGGGGTCAGAGTCGCGCACACAAGTCGAAATAAGAAGTGGTCTGAACTCAAGTTGGATGTGAATCAGACGACAGCTGCTTGTGACAACTTTTCTTCTTCCAGGGGAGGTTGGAGCTTAAGCAGGTGACTCTGGTTTTTCTCAAGATAGATAAATACATATTTGTGAAACGTGTTTATACAGTCACCTCCTCACAGCCCAATGTCGCAGGAAATACTGAATTTATTAGTCGGCACAATTTATTACCATAACGGCGCAGGCTTAGTCTTGGGAATTCCTCCTGCATTACCTGCATCACAGCCCCGGGGATTCCCTCATCCCTGCTGTGTTGGCATAAGTGATTGCCCTGATAATCTTATAGGTGTCCTCACCAATTAAGTGCATTAATAAATAAATCGGTATATAAGTGAATTTATTCACTGAAGCGCATGGAAGCACAACTGGCTGTGTTGCGCCCCAAGTCTGGCTTCAGCTCTGCGCACAGAGATTTTCTCTGGGAACCTGTCAGTCAGTTATAATTAAAATCAGTAAATCAGTAAATCTTCTCGGCCTCTGAATACACTCTCTCTGTATATTGCACCATTTCGAACATCTTCTTCCAACTAAAGCAGCTGCTGGACAGGAGCCTATATTTGCTCCACTTTGTGCTTTTATATCCACACATAATTGCAGACGCAGGTGTTAATTGTTTTTGAGGGCTGTTTGTTTATGTGTCTGACCACATCACTCAGTCTGGGGACAGGTTGTTTTAATTTATTTCTTATAACAGTTTCAAGCATTGCCTCCAAGTGTCGCCAAAGTCTCTACAGCTGTAGAAACGTTTGTACGCCAGCCATGAAGTTCACGTGAAGCACCGCACGGTCATTTCATTCTTGACACATCTCAACTTTACCGTGACAATGGTCGTTTTTGTGCGTACGAACCTTTTGTACATGAGGCCCCTGGTGACTGGCCATTAGAGTACAGTGAACTCATCATCATGTTCCAGTAAGCAGTTGGAGATGGTGTGATCTTTGTGACATTGTGCATTATTCTGCTGGAAGTAGCCATCAGTAGATGCTACATTGGTCATAAAGGGATGGTCATGGTCAGTAACAATACTCAGGTAGGCTGAGGTGATTAAATCACACCTGCATGGACCGTGTTGGGCATGAGTAACTGTATTCCGGTAGAGTTACTATTTTAAAGGCTCTGTACCTAATTTTATTTTAATCTCTTGAAGAAAAATGGTTTCTACACGGTATATTATGTGGTAAAGAGGTAATTTCATGGAAATAAATGACTCATTGATTGTGCATATGCATGAATCCAGGCGTTTTAAGTTTAGGTTTCTAAGGCTGCGTACACACCAAACGCGATTTGGGCACCAAAAACGCGCCTGACGCCCAAAGTTGGACGCTTGGTCACTAAAAAGTCAGACGCTTGATTTCCAGCATCTTGATGCCCCTAGCACGCGGCAAGTAATGTCCAGCCAAGGTGTGCTCGACGCGCCTCGTGAGGAGCCCCTCCTTTTTCTTTTTTTCTGTCACCGGTCTGTCTGCACAATGACAGGTGCAGGAGAGAAAGCGGCTCGGCTTTATATGATAAATAAAGCAGGGAATGTTGTCGCCGGGCATCTCTGCTCTGAGTCTGGTTCACCAGATGATTCCAGGTTTTCTGACTGTAATGAGTTTCATCATTTACTCCAGGAGCTGCGCTGGCGAGGGGCGCTTTCAGCCGTCTGATCCGGCCCAGTGTAACATCCCGCTGCCCTGATGCGGGACTGCATTATAAGCCCAGTAAATCCCATCGGCACAGCAGGTCATTAAACCGCCGTTCAGACACTGGGACCGGGCACCTCTGTCCTCACCTCCTCTGTCTTTAGAGAGAGAGGAGATGCCCCTGGTTCTTCTGGGTGTTTCCTTTCCTGTCATAAAAAGTGTGTGTGTGTCATTGTGTGTGCGACATTGAGTCACTGAGTTTAATCGGATCGTATCATTCCAAATTAACCAATATCATTCATAAATCGAATCAGAACCCATGAATCTTGAAAGGAACCGAATAGTTGTTAACTGAATTGTTACACCCCTAATTTGGGGGTCTTAAATTTTATTTGGTGAGGTCTTAAAAAGCATTCATTTTTACTTTTAAAGTGGTGCAAGAGCCCTGTAAATAAAGGCATTTTTGTTTACTGACTTTGTTGCCTGCACTTTTGCTTTTTATTACATTTTAGACAGATAAAGGGGCCTTCACATGATAATAAATCTGCACAGATGACTTTTTCAGCCAAGACTGTGATCTGCTTCAAGGTGGCGTTAAAGGTATAGTCCGGAGCTCCCCCCGTAAAAAATAAACATTAGACTTGAGCAAGTGAAATCCGTCTCAAACTCCGCCTTTGGGACTCAGCTCCCGTGTCGTGGTGAGTTTGAACGCAACTCTCTCTCCCCCTGTCTGTAATTCGCTCTTTTGCATGGTTTTGGTGTGTTAGGGACGTTTCTGGGTGGAGATTTCTGTTTATATCGGCAGCCAATGACAGAGCTAAGAGCATGACGCTGTGTGGAAATAAGCTCATGATTGGAGCAGACGCCAGTCACTCAAACTCTCGAAGGAAAAAGAAAGAAAGAAAGAAAACATCATATATGCACCGAAGAAAAGGTAAGAGCTTCAGATAATGCACTTTGGAAAACCAGGGTTAATAACAGTTTGGCTTGTACCCACTTCTGAGCTCTGAAGGAGAAGCTTGAAGCTGAATAGGCTAGCTAGAGCGAGGCGGCCATTAGCCTGAGAGGAGGAGCGCTAAGTTTGAATACTGTTTGCAAACAGAAACGCTGGAGGGACTTCGGACTCTACCTTTAAGTATTTTAGGTACAAGCACTTTGTCACTTTATTACAGAAACAGAAATATAATCTGTACACTGTAATAAATATTAAAATTAATTTTTAACAAAGGGGTACTTAACTTGTTTAATTTATTTCAAATAATGTTTAGGAGCTGCCATTGCGTAACATGGCATTTAATAGACATAAATGCTGTTTTATGAGAAGTATTTAAAGTATTTAGAATACAGTACTAGAATTAAGAAATGTAACAGAATACGTCACAAAATACGCTACAAAATACATTTTTAAGTGTGTGTTCAGTATTCTGTAACTAAATACATTAAGGAAGTATTCTCCCCAACACTGTGATGAATGTACTGAGATGCTGCCGTGTGATTGGCTGCTTAGTGTGAATTTGAGGTTATAATTTCTTTGGTTTCTGTGTTTGTGCCCCAAAACAGACAAAGGTTCTGATATTTTGTGTCAGTGCTTGAAGAGATGGCTAAATTCAGCTGTCTTTCTTTGTTTCTTCACATGTATGGGCTGTTTTGTTTTTTTTTTTTACTTTTTTCTTTGAAGAGAGGCTGCTGAGAGGAAACCAAACCACCCAGGATGTGGCTCAGTGAGCAAAAGACTATCTGCAGTTTGATTACATTAACAAAAAAACCCATCACTCTGAGCAAACTGTCTCATGACTTTTTTCAACGTATAAATGTTCAAAATCTACAGATGGTAGCTTTTTGGAGGAGAAACACTTTTCCCCTCTTTTGTTTGAAGCTCTTGCCGTGGTTACCAGAGATGAGGAGGGTGAAGGACCCAAAGGTACAACTTGGGGCCGGAAGACCTCAACAGGAAGTGCTGACAACAGCAAAAATATGTCATTGAAAACAGGAAACCTGGAAAGATCCAAACCATAAGCAAGGAGGAGGTGTGGTGCAAGAACAGGAAGTAGGATGACAGAATAAACAGGCGGCTACTTTTACAAAATAAAACAGAAAGTGAGACTAATGAGAATATGAGCTGCATTAGAACAACAAACAAACAAAAAAACAAACAAGGAATGCAGAACACACATAGAACAAGTTTCGGTCTTCTTTTCACATCTGACTGTTCAGAGAAAACGAGTTAATAACAGTGATGGGAATTGTGGAATCAACACACCATCTCTGTTCTACCGAGCCACTGAACCAGGTGAGTCCAATCTGCACAATTCAATTCATTGTGCAGATCATAATCACCTGGTTCAGTGGCTGACAGAATGAATAAGGGCATGGAGATTACTTATTGACTCCACAATTCCCATGAGCACTGTAAAAAAAATCTGTATAATTTATGGAGAAAAAAACGTCAAATTTACCGTGAGAATGTAGAGGATATAAGGGCATGCCGTTTTGGCAACCGTAAATTTTGCAGTACACAACAGTTATTTACAGTATATTCTTGTAAAAAAAAACAAAAAAACAGTTAATACAAAAATGTTGTTTTACAAAACATATTTATAACATTTCAAGTGAAAAATGACAGCTTATCACCCTATAAATTACAGTGGTAATGTAGAAGTTATTATGGTGTGCTGTTTTAGTAACTATAACTTTAGCAGTACACAACTGTTATTTATTCATGGTAATTTGCTGCAAAACTAACAATTAAATACTGAAAAACAGGCAGCTGTAGTTGACACCTTTTAATTGTAATTTTTACACTGAAAAACTGGCAACTGCAACTGTCAGTTTTTCACTATAAAAGTTTGCTGTAATCTTTACAATGTAACTGCAGTTCACAACTGTTGGCAATTAATCTGCAATTGTAACTTTTACAGTGTGTGGTTAATAAGGATCAGACCAGGAGGATGGAGATCAACAGGCCGATGAGCAGAATAACAGACTTTACTTACAGAGGAAGAGGCAGAGGGATGCAAACGCCATGCTGGTCAAACGCCGTCTACCTCTAAGTTAGACGTGACAAACCACCACATCATATGACAGGAAATCAGCACAACCTGCTGAATGTAAAAAGAGAGAGAGAGAAGCTTGTTGGTCTTCTAGTAAACTCCCATCCATAACGCTGCTTTTCATGTCTAACAACTATGGTACTTAAAATTATTTATTGAAAACTTCAGCCTGTTTTTTTTAGAAGTTTCTCAGTTTGAGCTGAAAACCACAGAATCAGCCTCAGTATAAAGACGCTGTATGAAAGGAAACTGCTTCCAGATAAACCTGTGGTGATGTCACTGTTGATGTTTCTCAGGTATTTATACTCAGCAGTAGTTTTCAGCTCCATGTTACTGGTGGATGCAGAAAACTCTGAGCCAACCTGAAATTTTTGTTAAAATTCAAAGACAATGATTTGTTTCTGTTGGTGGATCACATACATCCTCTGTGAAAACTTGGTCTATGTGTCTGTATGTGGTCGCTTCACTTCCTGTTTCAAGTCAGAATCATAACAACCTCTTCGTGCTCCTGTTAAGTCTTTGTTCCGACACACAAAGTATGAAAAAATTCTGATTTATAAAAAGCTGAGATTATTTTAGTCAAAGCCTCAAAGTGCCTGTTGTTACTCATAAGAAGCAGCAGCATTTATATGAGTTCTTAAACAACCAACTTTTTCTCATCGTCAGTGGTGCATGTGATGATTTCCTGTGTTATATGAAGGTGTGACAGTTGGTAAAGTCTAACTTACAGGAGACAGCATTACATCACCAACACATACATAACCCTTCAGTGCCCTGGAACAAACATTTTTTTCCAATTGTATTGAACTGAGTTCAAAGTGTACAGGCACTCCCCAAAAAATTAAAATATCTGGAAAAATTCTTGTATTTCTGTAATGCAACTTAAAAGGTGCAATTTACACATTGTGTAGATAAATAATTTGCAAATCAATATATTTCGAGCTTTTGTTTGGATGTTGCTGATTAGGACTTGCAGCTTTAGAAAACCTCAAATTCCAAAACTAAAAAAATGAGAATACTGTGAAAAGCTCCAGTATTGTAGCTCAGAGTGTCAGATTCTAATCAGGTAAGTAATCTAAAACACCTCCATAAGTGCCCTGAGTCTTCAATAAGTCCCTGTCTTGGTTTAGAAGAATTCACAATCATGGGGAAGACTGCTGATCTGACAGTTGTGCAGAAAACCATCATTGACCCCCTGCACAAGGTGGAAAGACACAAAAAGTGATAGCAAAAGAAGCTGGGTGTTCTCTGAGTGCTGTCTCAAAGCACATTAATGGACAGTTACGTGGAAGGAAGAAGTGTGGGAGAAATCGGTGTACAAGCTGGAGGGCTGACAGCAGCCTGGAGAAGATGGTCAGTGTTAAGTTTCCCAGTCTGTGATGACCTGGGGTCCTTGTCAACTGCTGGTGTTGGTCCTCTGTGCTTCATCAAGTCCAGCATAAATGCAGACGTCTACCAGGACATTTTGGAGACCTTCATGCTTGCTTCAGCAGACCAGCTGTATGGGGATGCAGACTTCATCTTCCAGCAGGACTTGGCACCTGCCCACACTGCCAAAACTACAAAATCTTGGTTCAACAACCATGGATCACCATGCTGGATTGGCCTGCAAACTCACCTGACCTAAACCCCATCAAAAACATGTGGGGCATTGTCAAGAGAAAGCTGAACGGGAAGAGACCAAACAATAAAGAAGAGCTCAAGGCTGTGATGGAAGCATGTTGGTCTTCCATAACACCTGAGATATTCCACAAGCTGGTAGCATCCATGCCACACCGGGTTAAGGCAGTCATTCATGCAAAAGGGCCCAAACCAAGTCCTAAGTACAGATGCAAGATTTTATTTTAGAAAGTCTGACTTTTTTGCTTTTAAAATCCTTTTATAATTGATGCAATATTCTAATTTTTTGAGTTTTTGGTTTTCTTAAGCTGCAAGTCCTAATCAGCAACATTCAAACAAAAAGGCTTGAAATATATTTGCATATTTGTATACAATATGTAAAGGTGGTTAAATTTTAAAACCTGTGGTCACTTAAGAGTGTTGTTGAAGATGACTGCAAACCTTAAGGGAACTGTGAGCTAAAACCTTAAGACATATTTAACAAGAAAATAGTTAATGAGGCAAATAACCCATCTCACAGGAGAAAGTGTAATCTTTCGATTTTTGGATAACTTGAACAGGTAAAGAACGCTGCCATTGAGCTCACTCAGGAGCATAAGAAGCACCACATGAAAACTTAAGAGTGAAGTGCATATTTAAATGAGCAAAAACTAAAATGTAGCAGCTTAATTTTGTCTTGTAAAAACATGAACAGTAGAACAAGAACACTAAATGTGAGAGACGAGTGAAGACAGTTGAACCCCATTACTTCAGCTTGTATTTAGTACGGTTTCAGAGCAAGTCATTGAGATGGAAAAATTTATTTTCCATTCACGAACACACGTGTCGCGGTTATTCCCCGACCAGTCACCAGATCCTCCCGAGCAAAGACAGCACGTAGGCGTGAAAGTTTTAAAAGGCTTTATTAAAAAGATAAATACCCAGGAGCTAAGCAACAAGGTTAGAACCACCACTAGGGGGAGCAAAAACTTAGTTCCCTCTGAACACTATCCCACCCCTTAGGACTACTCCAACCCCAAACATGCACAATCCCAAAAATCAAACAAAAGTCACCAAAGGTCAAACCCAATTCAACACCAAGGAGTGGATGTCACAAGGGGGCAATTGTTCAAAGGGAAGTTCTTGTTAATAGTCCAGCTCCCTCCTGCTATGGGAGTTGGGGCTCCACGCCCCTCCGTTTTTATTTGCCTGTCCCCCACCCAGTAAGTCCAGCTGCATTTTCTTCTTTTTGTTTAGCTTGCATTTAGTCCTTTTTTTTTAAATCAACATTTATTTTGGAAAATAAATGTCTTAAACGGAACTCTCATGTCTCCCTCCTGTATGAACGGACTTGAGTGCCTCTTTTAAGGTGAATTTTTCTTGGGGTGTAATTCCCCAAGGTGGCGTTGTCGAAACTTTAAAAACCCACTGAATGCCACATTCTGGCGTTGTCGGCAGGATCCATGTGAAACGCTGGTAAACAGTCCATGGATTCATAATTGGTGGCATCCTGTGCAGAGCACGAGGACGTGCTTGTGGAAAGAGGGGGAGAGATGTGGCAGTTGACGGTCCTGTCACTATGCCTCCGACTGATCATGTGTCCTGGCTACTTGGCCACAGGGATGTCCCTTTGGCTGAATGGTCAGTGTGCATGACTCTTACCTGGGAGTCTGGGGATCAAAGCCCGCCTCGGCCCTCTGTTGCATACCTTGCCACACATGCTTTTGTTACTTCCAGATTGGATTACTGTAATTCCTTATTATTGGGCTGCCCCAAATATGCCTTGAAAAGTCTCCAGCTGATCCAGAATGCTGCAGCTAGGGTTCTGACTAGAACCAGCAGGAGAGATCATATTTCTCCAGTTCTAGCTTCTCCTCATTGGCTCCCTGTTAAATCCAGGATAGAATTTAAAATTCTTCTTCTCACATATAAAGCTCTCCATGACCAAGCTCCATTATATATTAGAGATCTCATAGTTCCATATATTCCAAGCAGAGCACTTCGCTCTCAGACTGCAGGCCTTTTGGTTGTTCCAAGGGTCTCTAAGAGTAGAATGGGAGGCAGAACGTTTGGCTATCAAGCCCCCCTATTATGGAATCAGTTACCAATTCAGGTTCGGGAGGCAGACACCCTCTCTACCTTTAAGATCAGGCTTAAAACCTTCCTTTTTTATAAATCTTATAGTTAGGGATGGCTAGCCTTCCCTTAGTTAAGCTGCTATAGGTTTAGACTGCTGCGGGACGTTCATGATGCACTGGGCTCTTTCTCTCCCACCATCTCTGTCTCTCCATGTAGAAACCTGTGACAGTATTGCATCATTAACTGTGTTCTCCTCTCTCAGCAGATCTGGCTGGATAACGTTGCAGTGTTTGTTGGTCTCCCTTTCTGTCTTCTCCCCCCCCCAGCCGGTCGAGGCAGATGGCCGCCCTACCTGAGCCGGGTTCTGCCGGAGGTTTTCCCTCCCTGTTAAAAGGGTGTTTTCCTTCCCACTGCTGCCACCCCTCCGTGCTTGCTCAGGATGGGGGATTGGACCGGGTCAAGTCAAGACTCTATCCAATCTGTTGGTTTCCTTAACTAGGCTATTATGAATCTGACCTGGGGTCTGTTGCACGAAGCAGGTTCAACAAACTCTGAGTGTAACTCTGAACTCTGAGTTGATCTACTCTGAGATACGAAACTCTGAGTTTTCAGTCCCAGAACAGCTGATTTGAGTTGGTTTAATCAACTCAGGGTAGTTCAACTCGGGGTTTTGAACATGCTCTACCACAGGGATCCCCAATTCCAGTCCTCGAGGGCTGGTGTCCTGCAGGTATTAGGAGCTCCCTTGCTGCAACATACCTGACTCAATCAGTGGGTAATTAGCAAACTTGTGCAGAGCTTGATGTCATAAGGTGTGTTGCAGCTGGGCAGCTCATTATACCTGCAGGACACCGGCCCTCGAGGACCGGAATTGGGGATTCCTGCTCTACCATGATAAAAAGCCAGCATCAATTGAGCACCGATTCAATGAGTCACCATGGCAACGTAGATGCAAAGGTAGGGCTGCACTCGCCATTGACAGGAATGAACTTCTAAAGCCTCATATGTTGAGTTTGAACTACTGCTGTTGCAAAGTTTTTTTAAAAAAGGAAAAGAATAACGGCGTGGGAGAACATTTAAGTTTAAATGCTGTCCTTTACAATCACAACGATGTTATAGAGTAGAACTGTTTAATGGTAACGCGACAGTCTCAGATTCTGTCAGTATGTTTCCAGCAAGGGTTGTAATTATGCATTGGGTCGAATGGTTTGTGCATCTGCCTTTCACCTGGGGGGCTGGTGTTTGATTCCATCTTTGTACTTTTATCGCAGCCATTTTAGTTATTTAACTTGGCTGCGATTCCACGAGGGAGAAACGCTTTTGTCGGCAGCATTAAGATGAAATATATCTGTCACATTTCTCAAATGCCCTACATCTCCAATTAAAGAAAAAAAAATATTTGCGAAAAAACGCAGGGCAATAAACAATAACCTATCTGCTTTGAGGGGAAAGCGTATGGCAACATGAAAAAAGTCACGTGGGATCAAACCACAACTTTCTGCGTGACAGACGTTATTCTTGCCCATTTACCCAGAGATAGACAATTTGATGGCCAAATAATCAAAGCAAACCACTGAAAACAGAACCTCCAATTGTCACATACAGCCAGTGATATTATAAATGTACGGAGGATCAGCTTGTGTGTGTAGATGATTGACCGTGATGTGAAACTGTAACAACAGAAATGACAACTGTTGGGAAATAAAAGAACTTCTATCTGTGGTCTGATAATGATCTCTGAATGTTTAACTCTTCCAGCAGTCGTCCAGCATCTTCATCCATAAAACCCTTATCAAGAGGACACGTCTGTAACCTACCGACTCTGATTTATTTTTAACATGTTTTATTTGAGACGGCAGCAGCCAAAACTCCCTGACCGAATGAATGAATGAGGAAATGAAACGGCGAGTGTGGCTGAAAGTGGGCGGAGACAGTGAGAAACTCAAGGTTTCTCCACATTAACCTGCCCCCGACCAGGTTAGTTTCAGAGAGTCTGTTTCCATGGTAACTGACCAAGGGTTTAAATTACCCCTCTTTGTGCAACAGGCTAGAGTTACTCCTCTTTCCCTGGGTTGAGTTACCTACCTTTGTGTTACGAAAAACTCAGAGTTTCCTGAATTTCAGGGTTAAACAACTCAGGGTTTTCATTAAACCTGCTTCGTGCAACAGACCCCTAAACTTTTCTGTCTGTTTAAGTGCCCTGAGGTGACATTGTCATGAATGGACGCTATACAAATGAAGTTGAATTTAATTTAATTAAAATACAAAGCCATTTTTTTAGCATTAAGTATAAACTTTTATGTGTTTCCGTAATTTCTGTAATTCTATGTTTCAATAAGTAACTTTAATCATAAAGTGCTTTCACATACCATAAGGTAAATAATAGAATAATAATTAAAGCAGCAGCAGCAAGTCAACAGAAAAAGGTAAAAAGACACTAGCTTAATGATTATTTCTGGAGTCTAAAGCCAGTTGTTTATTTTTCTTTAAATTTTTTTAGACACACACTGTTCGCAACCTGACTCAAAGTGGTAACAACTACGTTCACACTGCAGGTAAATGCGACCTGAATCCGATCTTTTCGCTCAAATGTGACCCATATCCGATCTGCCTCTGACTGTGTGAACAGCGCAAGTCGCATTGAATCTGACATTTCTGGATCGGATTCAGGCCTTTCAAATGTGGTATTAAATCGGATACATATCCGATCTGTGTTGAAGCGACTGCAGTCTGTACGGGCATGTCGCATTTTATCCGACCTCTTCTCTGAGATCGAGACAGACGTCCTTATTTCTGCACCAGATGAGACAGAAACGGAATGTAAACAATGGACTGAACAGTTAAATCATATTTCTCTGGCTCTGATTGAACGTCAACCTGGAAACTAATGAAAGTGTTGGGGAAACTTTTTTGTGGTCCAGCAACTCAGTGTGTGAAGGTGAGTGAGACGGTGTGCACGCGCGGGGGAAACGCGTCGCTGTGTATGAGGCCAGAAGAGGAACGGTGTGTGTGAAATGTGTCCGGCTTAGAAAGGCACGTTCACCGCAGCAGGTAGAGAGAAGAACCGCGGTGATAAATGAGCAGAATTAAAATAAAGCCGCTTCTCTCCAGCATAATGCCCCCCTCGCGCGCGCTCAGTAGGCTAATCAGCTGCTCACTGTGATATGAGTTTATATCTACCGCAGCTGAAGTGCTTGGTGACATCATATCTGTGAAGAGATCTGATTCCCTCAGAACATCTGATCCGAAACATCCTCATCCACCATCCACACACTCCTCTGCAGCTACACACTCCTACACATGTAGCAGCAACTGTTCAACACACAGATGTCATCACAAATGCGTTTGTCTTCTTCCTCGTCACAAAACCCGCTCATACATTTGCCGACTGCCGCCACAAATTGCTTTCAACGCGAGTCCGCAATGCTGGTAAGCTCCATGTTTGTTTGCATTGGTCTCCATGTCCACCGTTATGTGCGTGATGTCATTCATGTTTAACTGAGCATGCGTGTCACTTCAGAAGCATGAGCTGTTCATATTGCAGTCGGCGACAGGCCTTTTAGAAATGTAATGTGAACACCCACACAAAAAGATCGGAACTGAGCATTAAGACCTGCAGTGTGAACGTAGCCAAAAGACACACCATGCATTATCTCTGCTTCTCCATGTAGAAACTTGTGACAATATTGCAACATTAACTGTATTTCTCCTCTCTCAACAGGTCTGGCTGGATAAAAGTTGCAGTATATGTTGGTCTCGTTCTCTCCACCCCAGCCAGTCGACGCGGATGGCCGCCCTACCTGAGCAGGGTTCTGCCGGAGGTTTTTCCTCCACTGTCGCCATCACTCCGTGCTTGCTCAGGATGACGGATTGGACCGGATCAAGTCAAGAATCGATCCAGTCTCTTGGTTTCCTTAGCTAGGCTATTATAAATTTTAAGATTAAACTGTAGATTTTACACCTTAGATTAAAAAAAACAAAACAAAAACTCGGGGCTGTTGAAGTTCTTCGGCTTCAGTGATGAGGAGTTGCAATAAGAGTTGGAAACCAGCAGGTGTCGCTGTGCTGCTGCATTTGAAGCTTCCATTTAATCAACACAATAAACCTTCAATGTCACTACAAGTCTGTGTGTCCACTGTGGAAACCTATTTAAAATATGTATTATTGTCCATTAGTGGGGATTGTAGATTGTTTTCTATAAATTAGTCATTTCATTGGACATGAGTGAGATATCCAATAAAATAACAGTCTACTACATAATACTGTACTATAAAGACGGACTGTAGTTTGCCTAATAAACAGATGATGATCCAGTTTTATTTTTTACACGCTATATGTAGGCTATACGAATGTATTATTTTATAAATGTTTTTCATGCAAGAAATAAAAATAAATCTAATAAAGGAAAAGTAGCCTTGGCTACTTTAAGATTTAGGAGAAAAAGATGGAAAAAAAGAGAGAACGGGCATAAAATTAGTAGATCAGATCTTGTAAACGCTCCCTCAGATTTAATGATGAAGCGGTAAAATTACTCTCCCTACTGTAAGTATTGAATTGAAATGGGTGTTAAAGGGTTAAATAAATGGTTGAGTTAATGAAACTACAAGTGAAAGTAAAGTTTCACCAGACGGAGAACGGCAGCCTGGACAGGTAGCGTTCGATAAAGCGTCGACTGCGTTTCTTTAAGAAAAAAAAAAACA
The DNA here is from genome assembly GCA_023101725.1 of Atherinomorus stipes. Taxonomy (NCBI): domain Eukaryota; kingdom Metazoa; phylum Chordata; class Actinopteri; order Atheriniformes; family Atherinidae; genus Atherinomorus; species Atherinomorus stipes. The sequence continues at coordinate 11,620 of JALJCO010001681.1, read as the reverse complement.
ACAAAACACAACAACAAACAAACACGACAGCGGCTGAAATGTTACCTTTCACTCTCTCTCTATGTGTTTGCTTAAACATGAAGTTTAAGCTGCTTATTTGGATGCTGTACAGTCTGCTGTCAATCACGGAACAAGTTACAGGTAAGCTCGTCGGCTATATTCCCACCGAGCATTTCTTGGTCTGAAAGACAGACGTCTGGGCTAAAATCGGTCTTCAAGTGGTCTAAAAGTGAAAGTTTTTTTAGTCGTCTAAGCTTAGAGTAGACGTCGACGTGTGAATAACGGCTAATAAACGTCTATTTATTGGCGTCTAAATTTACAAGTTTGCCATACATTTACTTTTATACCAAATTTAAACCCCATAATTCCAGCCATTACAATCTCTTATTCACTACAAACCTAGGCTATAGTAAAGAAAATTAAAGCTGTCAAATTTTAATGTTAAATGAGGTTATCTTAATAATAAAAAAAGGGTACCAAATTTAACCTGTGATACTTAAATTGATGTAGTTCCAGACTGTTATGACAATTTATTTATATCATGAGTTTTTTGGGATCCCTCGGTAACACTAAAGTCATGCTTATTTTACCACTGGATATATACATGTTAACATTAACCAAACTATCGTACTGTAATCTAAATCAACAATTTTCAAACGTTATCCAACCATCACAAACAATACACATATTTTTCATTTTTATTTTTAAGCATACATTGCAAAGAAATTAAAGCGCAAACTCAAATATACAATATTACCTAAACAAAATAAACTTTATTCTACCAAAAACTACCAAAGTCCTATACACAAAATTACAAAAACAAAATGAAAATCTAGCTATTTGTATGTAAAACCAAAATGCAATATATATATATATATATATGTATATGTATATATATATATATATGTATGTATATATATATATATATATATATATATATATATATATATATATACATACACTACTCACAAAAAGTTAGGGATGTTTGGCTTTTTGTTATGATGTCAGAATGAACCTAAACTACAACCTTTCCAGGTGAGCTGAATAACACTTTCTCTAAACTTTTCAATGCACATATACATTGTTTAATGGTTAGGTGTGAGCATTTGACATTTTCATATATATATATATATATATATATATATATATATATATATATATATATATATATATATATATATATATATAGTTCATATATATTATTATGTATATTTTATAAATATTATATATTTCATTTTCCTTTATTCATATATATATATATATATATATATATATATATATATATATATATATATATATATGTATATATATGTGTGTGTGTGTGTGTGAGTGTGTAAATGTACAGGTGTCCCCGGACTGCCGCTTTATTTTTCTCTTCACATACATATCATATATATTTTCTTTATTTCATAGGAATTATTGGCATTAAACAATAAACTAAATTGCAAGCTGCCTTTATTTATCTATAGGTTAATGGTGAGATCTAATTATTTCTAAACATGTTTGGCTCAGTCAAACCTAAAAATAAAAAATAACTTATGCTAGTTTCGAATTGGTCTAAATCTAGATGTTGATTAAACGTCTAAATCAAGACTAAATCTATACCTGTATATAATGGTCATTCAAATTATTCATTCAAATTATTCAGACATAAGGACACAGTTAATTTACAGTTCTTCTTTGGGACAATAATCATTATTTAATGTGTCTAATTCAGTTGTCTAGATTTTAAAAAGACGTAGATATGAGTTCTTAATTTAGATGTCTAAATCATGGCTAAAAATATACTTTACTGTATAATAATCAATGGCCATTCAAATCATATAAGTCCAGCATGGACAGCGGTTGTCCAACTTACAGTTAATTTTTTGGGTTAGTTGTCATTATTTAATGTATTCAATGGTCTAAATTTGGTCAGAAAAAAGACGATATGAGGTCTTGATTTATACGTCTAAATGAGTCTAAATCTAAACTACTCTGTACATTGATCAATGACTGCTAAAAATGTTTTTTTTTTTCAGCATTTGGTCATCATTTATACAACCTACATTTGTTTTTTTATGTAATATTTAACAACAATGGATTAAATTCTTTAGTCTAGATATGGGGTGAAATATATTAATTTTAGATGGGCTAATTTTGGTCGAAATTTTAGACGACACGTCTAATAGACGTCTTTGGCTCAGTGGGTTGTAGGGCTGTGCTGTACCTATCAGTCCGTTCTCTAGTAATATGCTATTTATTTACACCCCCACTCCCCCACCCCCACTACCAAATATAGCCAATATAGTTTAAATAGGCCTACATATAAATCTTTACAGTGAAACTGGGTTTAATTACGGAGATCAGCACAAGCTTACTTTCTGTGTGGAAACTGACATATATGATCGTACCTAAATTTCTAAACATCATCCAACAGCTACACTCAGCTGTAAAGTAACATCACATTTTTAAACCTTGATGCAGATTAATCTTTCATAAATGACTTAAATGCTGACACTAAAATGCAGCAGGCAGAAAAAAATGTAAACTGGATAAATGTCCTGGATAAAACTGGATCGGTTTTAAATATAGTCTTGAAGATAACGTGTTGACATTAAGAAAATCTACAAATATTGGATCTGTTTTAAGATGCAAATATTACTGCAATCATCCTGCTTGTTAAGCTGTGCGCATTTCCGTGCATTACCGGAGCAGGAGCATTGTATGTTTGTAATTTGCTGCACTAAGATGTAAAAACAAAAACACCAATTTATTCAAGGTATTATTTTTATTGTTGTTATTATCATTATTATTATCATTTTCAAATTAAAGAACAAAACTAAAGACAGTCTTTATAACTAATTTTTAAGTTTGTTGCAGAGTACTGGACAGAGGTGTGTCTGATTAACTGTATATGAAATATTTGTTTTCTTCAGCAGAAATATTTTGCTCCTCTGAGCCGGTATCAGCATTCTGTGGCTCCAGCGTCGTTCTACAGTGTCACCTCGAGCCTCAGCTGGATGCAACACACAACACAGTGAAATGGAGTCAGGGGAGCAATGTTGTACACATTCGTCAAGATGGAAAAGACAAACCTGGAGAACAAAAAGAGACGTTTGAAGGACGCACATCTCTGTTCTCTGACGAGCTCAGCGGAGGAAATCTGTCACTACGCCTCTCCAATTTAAAACTCACCGATTCTGGAAGATACAAATGCTCCTTTCATGATGGCTCAGAGAAGAAGAGTTGTCATCTTAGCCTCGCTGTTGGTGAGTTTCCAAAGTATTGTCCAAACATAAAAAAAATTGCAATGTACCACCACACTGAAAAAAAGGGAATACTGGGTCTTTTGATTTACTATAATAAATTTAGTTAATTTTGTACATTTAGCCTAATTTAAGTTTAGGCAGGGGTACCTAAACTTCTGGCTCCAAGGGTCAAAGTGAAAATATACCAGAGAGGCCAATCACAGATTTTAAGAGTGAGACTTAAAACAGTGTAAAGCAGTTATTTTAATTATTGTTCAATATTTAAATGAATGCATTCTTTTCCATCAGAGCAAATAATACGCAGTATATAAACACCATTATGGCAAAAATAACTATAAAGTCATAGTTAGGAAATGAAATGAAATGAAAAAAAAAATACTTTATTCATCCTCGAAGGGAAATTCAGTATTGTAAAAGCTCACTTTTTCCTTTTTTTTTTTTTTTTTTTTTAAATAAACAAAAAAGTCAGTCAGTCTTGTTCTTTAGGGTGATGCTGCTGGCAGGAATGAATTCCTGTATCTCTCCGTCCTACAGTGAACTTGACGCAGCCTCCCACTGAACACACTCTGTTGATTCTTCACCGTGTTGTGGAGAGGATGGGAAGTGTCCTCCATCATCTTCATCAGCTTGTGCAGCATTCTTTTGAACGATCAGCTCCAGCGGCTCCAGAGTTATCCCCAGCACAGAACCAGCTTTCTTGATCAGCTTGTTTAGTTTCTTCAAGTCTCTAATTCTGATGCTGCTGCCCCAGCAGATGCTGCAAAGCTAATTGCACTTTCCACAACAGACTTGTAGAAGATCTGCAACATCTTGGTGCAGACGTTGAATGATCTCAGCTTCCTTAAGAAGAAGAGTCTGCTCAGACCTTTCTTGTAGATGTAGTCACAGTTGCATTTCCAATCGAGTCTGTTGTCCAGCTGAACTCCAAGGTATTTGTAGTTCTCCACCACCTCCACCTCCTCTTCCAGGATGTAGACAGGACTATGCTGCTTATTCTTGCTCCTCCTGAAGTCAACAATCATCTCTTTAGTCTTGCTGGTATTTAAGATGAGCTGATTGTTACTGCACCATTTCACAAACTGATTGACAAGTTCCCTGTACTCGGCTTCTTGTCCATCACTAATACACCCCACAACAGCAGAGTCATCAGAATATTTCTGCAGATGACAGGACTCAGAGTTATACTGGAAGTCTGAGGTGTACAGTGTAAAGAGGAATGGTGAGAGTACAGTCCCTTGTGGTGCTCCAGTGCTGCTGACCACCATCTCAGACACACAACCTTTCAGTCTCACAAACTGTGGTCTGTTTGTGAGGTAGTCGTAAATCCAGGTTGTTGTGGAGGGATCCACCTGGAAGTTATGGAGCTTCTCACATAGCAAAGCAGGCTGAATAGTATTAAATGCACTTGAAAAATCAAAGAACATGACCCTCAAAGTGCTGCCTGACTGGTCCAGATGAGAGTGGGCTCTCTGAAGCAAGAAGATGATGGCGTCTTCAACCCCAAGCCCATTACGATATGCAAACTGTAATGGGTCCTGAAAGGTGTTCACTTGCTTATTGAGGTGAGCCAGTAAGAGTCTGTCCAGGACTTTCATGATGTGAGATGTCAGAGCAACTGGTCTGTAGTCATTTGGTTCAGCTGGTTGTGGTTTTTTAGGGACTGGAACAAGACAGGATGTTTTCCACAGCACAGGAACTCTGTTCTGTCTCAGGCTGGTGTTAAAAAGGTGCTGGAGAACCGGACATAGTTGTTCTGAGCAGGTCTTGAGAACTCTGGGACTGACACCATCTGGACCTGCAGCCTTGTTCCTGGTTTCAGAGTGACAAAGGCAGTGGCAGCAGAGCTGGCTCTGCGCCTAACCCTTTCTCCATAGCAAAGTTCAACGCTGAGCGCAGCAAAATGAGTGAGGATGAGACAAACAACACTCGCCTCCTAACGCGAATGATGGTTAAATGTCTTCTCCTTTCAGTTTGGTAAACACAGACAAATACAAGTAGGTTAATTTGCATTTTTCTGACATTAAATGTCACTATCAGGCTTCATGAACTTCAGGTTAAGTTATTTGGATTGAATGCTTAACAGTCGTCCTCAAAATTATTCATACTTTCCAATTAAAGAAAAGGCTAAGTGACCAATAGTAATTCAAATAACAAGAAAATAAATAAACTAGTAATAAATAACAATTTACAAAGTTGTAATTTAGTGAAACGAAATATTGCTTAGGAATTGTGATTGAAAATAATGATGATGATGATGATGATGATGATGATGATGATGATGATAAAGAAACAAAACTGTCCAGGACACATTAAAGCACCTTTCCTGTGAAATTTGGACTAAAATACCTGTCAACAGGTGTATAAGTCTTCTTGAACATTAGAGAGAACACCTGATTGCAATGATTGCCTCAGAATGTTGCTCAACAAAATTTTAGCTTCAGAGCCCCATCATGCTTGTTTGCTTTATATATATATATATATATATATATATATATATATATATATTTCTGTTGAACCACAATTCAAAATCAATGTCAGGATTTTCATGGAATTTTATTTGTTATTACTTTTGTCAGTTTTAAGTTATTTTACTGACAGCTGATTTTTTTTTCTTTTTAATTGGACGGTATTTATCATTTTGAGGATGACATTCAGAGGAGCAGACTTGATCCAGTGAAGGCAGACATGCTAATTTTCTTGTAAATTTTTCAGAGTTCAGAGGTCATTCTTGTGTGGCAAGGGGTGAAACACACATGAAACACCACATCAGAGTTCAGTGGCTGCACTTATTTCCAGATAAAGCTTCTTTTTGTTCTAGATGTTTTTGTTAGTTTCCCCCTGTTTTTCTGTGACATTGAGTATCTGCTGATACTCAAATGTAGAGCACATTGAATAAAAGTAAGCTTTTGTTACAAGCTATACATTGTTTCTTTTCATATACAACAAAGTATCAGACATTGATAAGAAAATCGATAAGGAATCGAATCGATAAGCTGCATCAATAATGGCATTGACATCGATAATTTCTTATCAATTATCATCCCTAGTCTGGACTCTGTCTGCAAGACGTTTGAAATAATTAATATAAGAAAAGTTAACGAGTGGGTGAACTATTCCTTGAAATCATTTCAAGAAACAATCTGCTCATCTGAATGTGTTTGTCTTTCCAGGGGAGTCTGAAGTGATCGGCTCATCTGAGGTAGTCAAAGCAAAATTGGGAGCGAACATTATTCTACCGTGTCACCTGGAACCACCGTTTGATGTAACAACTCTGACTGTGGAGTGGAAATACAACGGTACTTCGGTGCATGTACATCGAAGTCAGAAAGACAATCTAGATGATCAAGACAAGAGATTCACAAACAGAACTTCTCTCTTCCATGATGAAATGAAGAATGGAAGCATTTCTCTCAAACTGAGAAATGTAACTAAAGAAGATGCAGGAATCTACATCTGCTTTCTTCCTGGACTCAACTGTCAGGTGAAAAGAGGGAACATTACCTTGGTAGTTGGTGAGTACTGATGAACAAATTAAACTAAACTCAGAGGAAAATTTTGTTTATAAAGTGTTTGAACTAAAGTACAATTTAACACAATTAAGTTAATATTTTTGTCTCGGGCAACATCTATGTACATATACTGTCACAATTTCGAAATTGATCAAAAAATACATCATAGTCTTGGGCATCAAAGTCAAAGAGAGGATTGTTGATGCCACCCCTGCCCTGCAAAGACGCGAAAGCACATGAGGACGCAGTGCTTAGTTGCTGACACCACCAGTTAACAGAGATGTCAAATAACAAAGTAAAAATACTTTGTTACCTTACTTAAGTAGAGATTTTGGATATTTATACTTTATTGGAGTAATTGCTTTCTACTCCTTACATTTGTAGTGATTTACCTTGGGCATCACAATATGTAGCATCACCATGTATGATATTAATATTAATATTAATATTAGTATTTCTATTAATATCAATACTAATACAGCCTCGGAGCACCACCTTACTTATTTGATATGTAATGGAAGCAAGGAAAACCATTAAAGTCCTAAATCAATTCTTAGATTGATTTGATTAAGTGATCAGTCTCAGGACGCTTTCATGAGTTCTCGCTTGAAGTGACCTTTCATGATACATCAGAAAAACCACAAACAACGACTAGTTAAGATAATACGGGGTATTTATAAACTAGTCTACAAACTACATGAGATAATGTATGTACAAGATATATACAAAAAAATATGTGAGCATGATGATCAACCACAAGTTATCTTGTGAAAGAAATGTGAGATGGTATGAAAATGAAACATAAATTAATTAAGCCTCAGTTAATTGTTCAAAGAAAAAGAAGGAAGGATTTCTTAATCCAACTAAACAAAGTTAATCTGGGTCTGGTTAACCGTAGGCCTGGATTAATTCACTATCACCAACTTCTTGTGACATCAGATCATATTTCATAGCAAATGATCAGGATTCTCCTCAGAGGTTCCGTCTGACTGAGGTGCTTCACTCACGTCCTGGTTCTGCTGGACTGTTCCTCAAATCCTTTGGAAGATTGTCGGGTGGATGGCCCCCAAAAATCTTCCCGATCTCCTGGAAGTTCGTCCGGCTCTCTGCGGGCTGTCAGCTCAGTGGTGGCTCTGGTTCGTCCTCTCTCTCTCTCTCTCTCTCTCTCTCTCTCATCCGTCTCCCCAGAGACGTGCAGCTTCAGGACTGATGTCACGGGATGGTTGATGGTAAAAATACTGGCAGATAATCACAGGAGTGATTCAAAAATCAAAAGTGGCTTTCGCTGGAAAAGGTACAAAAATATGTAACTGGTTTACATAAAGGTTAAAGTCTTCTTCTCTCCATCACTCCTCCCTGAGTGATCCGTGGTTCTGAACTCTGCTGAGTTCAGAGCAGGTTTCGTCTCATTCTTTCCCCATTGTTCCAAGTTTGCTCTCTGTTGGTTCTGCCGTGTTCGTTCTTCTGCGTGTTCAGATTCGTGTTCACATTCTTGTGCTCTCCTTCGCACTCCTCTCTTCTCAGTTCTCTCTCTACTCCTTCCAGTTCTGAATCTCTCAGTTCAGAGCTTCGCGCTCTGCCTTGGCAGTGGAATGTGGGTTGCAGCTTGTCAGCCAATGGGAAGCTGACAGAGTCAGGTTTCATCCAATAGTCAGACACGTCTTGGATGATGATCATTTGATTATCAGTTAAGCTTAATGGTAATACACATCTGTGAATTCTAAGTAAAGCATGTGTAAAAGTGTATCAATTATTCAGACATAATGAAATAAAATGAACACAATACCATAAAATAAAGCAAAGATCTGAATTATATGAATAAAGAAAGGCATTGAAAAAACAAATCAGCTAAACAGATAAAACAGGATTAATCTTGATGATTTAAGATTCCTGTAAAGAAAATACATGCGTTAGGCATCATTTGATATGAGGAAGTCCATTTCTAACATAAAAGTGGATTTCAGCAGTTGGGTAAAGTGTCTCTTTCTTCACCTTTATGCAGCAAATCCTGGAATGGATGTGATGTGAATTTGGGGAAGAAACATCTAGTTTCTAATCACCAAAGTATGTCATGTTGCATATCAAAAGAAAAGTCTTCATCGTGGGATTACTATGAGCTTGCTTTCTTGATAATATAAACAGTTCTTGGATGCTAAAGTTGTACTTCCATGGTCATTTCATTAATATTTTTCTGTGTTCTCCATTATTATTGAATGCATTCTGCATCATTTCTGTTTAAAAAACCTTCTGGTATCTTTGTATCCAGCTGTATTTGTATACTAGAAGAGAGGCTTGTGGTCCAACGGCAGCTTTTCCGGGTCCTTCTCATGAATTTCCGTCTGATTGGCTGGCTCCCATCAGTGTATGAAGGAAGCTCCGCCCTCCGCTCTTATTTTGTTACAGACAGGAAATAGAGCAGACAAACAAGTTTGTTCCGCCATGCTAACAAACAGTTAGCTAATTAGCTTCTCAACTCCGAAGCTACAGTCGTGCCGTCTTTACTTCTAGTGTGTAGTGGAGGGTTACCTGCCTTCCAATGGACAGATAGAAACCCCACATGGGATACGCTATTTGCAATGTGACGTAGAAGTGCAAGGCTGTTCCCGATTCGCTCTTTTCTTCGTATTGTTTCTCTGATGAGAAAGCACAGCCGACTGGGGGGAACGCAACGCTAGCAAGTCAGCATGTGTAAGTAAACAAGGGGAAACCCTCCGTATTTCAGAAGGAGCAAGTTAAACGGGTTTTCAGTGGAAGGAGGCCTTTAAGAACACATTACAAAATTGGCGACACGGAACCAATTTATAGCAGGTCGTAAATACTGTGAAGGAGTATGCTGTGGTATCTCCAAGCTTGGAGGATGGGTTCAAAGTTCAACAATTGGCCTTTTGTTTGTTTTGCCAAAATGCAGGTCCTCTCCTCAGTTGCCCTTAGGACCGTAAATCAGTGATTGCTCAGAGAAGGTCCTTCTCTGAGCAAAATTCCTCCTTGGGACGTCTGTTTAACATCCAAATGTGGCCTTTATCAATCAGTATGTGTTCCAAAGTATATTTGGTTAGATGTGTGTATCCTTTTGCTGAGGCCTTTGGGCTTGAGATCACTACACATTTTTAAGCAATTATCAGTACTTTCTACTCCTTACATTTTAAAATTACAGAGCCCTTAAAGTTTTACTAACTGTGTTTTGGTTTTAAAAGAAAAAAATGTATATCTATAAATACTGTAAATATTGGTATTTTTCTTTTCTTTTTATTAAAAAGATCATGATGGCCTACGCTGCTGCAGCAGATTACCTGCCTGCTGGCACTGTCTCGCGCCCACAGTCAAACCAACTTGTAGTGATCATGGCAACATTAGTAAAGTTTTAATTAACAACATGAGCGGAGCATACGAAGGTGGAACAGCTGAGAGAGGAAAGAATGTGATGGCGCTGATGGACGGTAGCAGAGGGAAAGTGAAGCAGACACGGACTGTTTTAGTCGGTACGTCAGGACGAGGCCATAGATGTTGAAAACTTGCAGATATTTTCAGACTCCCAGCACCAGCTGCCGCTGCACCATCACGTTAGTTCAACCTTTAATAGTGAGTGATACAGATAACACTGCTGATGTGCTACAAGCTGCAGTGAAGATAACATGATGAGATCCTCCATAGTTGTTTATCTGCTGTTGCAGTTCTATCTCCAAAACATGATGATACCAGCTGATATCCTCCACAGTTCTGTTTACCTGCTGCTACAGTTCTGTTAAATCTCCCATCAGCACAAACAGGACAGATGATAAATATTGCAACCTTAAATATAAGCGGTCCTATAGACTAATCCGATGAGTGTTTTGTGTGTTGCGCCATCTTGCAGCGTGGCCATTGCAACCGGGACAAATCCCAATTACCTTGTATCTGTTAACATGGAAAGCAACATGAATATCTGGATTTACAACGTTGGACAGTTCTCTAGGGTCATGATAACCTACAGTATAGGTTTATCTGGAGATCTCTAACATGTTCTGACATCTATTTATTTATTTATTTTTTTTACATCGCAGCATTAATTCAAACTATTATTCATCTCTGGAAACTGGCTTTAATGACAAGCCACACTGGAATAACACAGAAATCTTGTAATTACTTTAAAAAGTTGTAAAAACTAAACTCTTTCAAAGGTTGTTACTTTTCTATTTTATCACATATTTGGCTTTTGGTATTGTTTCAGGACTGTACAGATCATGTAGCCTTCATGTGTCCTGCAGATGACACTAAAGGCTGCAGGACACTGTCTTCCTGATCCGTTTGTGTTTTTAGCGACTGAACTGGTTTTATTTTCTGGTCCCAACGTTGCCCTGATCAGAGCAAATAATCTGATATTTCACAATATCTCCCAGATTAGTCATTAACTCTCAGCAACACCACAGCTGTCTCTGTTAGCATTACCTAGCATAAAAAACGTTATGCGGTGCATCATTTTGGGAGCATCGTTACGTGACATAAAGTGTCAGATTAATGAGTGTTCACCATAATTTACCGTGTTTTTGTTGTTGGGGATTAAATCTAGTCTTTTCTCCGCTGTGGCAGCAAGTTATTCCTCCTCTGCTGTGTCCAATATTCCTCCCCGATACGAACACACTGACATCAGTGGATGGAGCAGTGTCCAGTTTTGTCACAGATGGCAGAAATCCTCATGAAATAAATGTCCATGATCTTCTTATTCTCTTATTACCACATTAAAAGTTTTCCTCTGCTGTTCCAACAACCAGGAATGTGACAATCCTTCCAGATTTCCTCCATGTTGTTAAGAAAAAGTCTGATTGTCATCTGTTCTCATTATATATGTACAGAAACGCCCCTGTCGCAATGGTGGACGAGTCT
>JALJCO010001679.1:0-20862 GCA_023101725.1 Atherinomorus stipes | reverse complement strand
TAGCAGAGGTTGCGCTAGACTTTTTTGTTGTCCATCATTTTGACTGACAGGGTCATAAAAATCCAGTCATAATCTATTTCTTACCCGTCACTTTAATTAAAATATATACATATAATAATGACATATTCTCGGGAGCGAAACTTCCCACATCCGGTATGCGCTGGCACCTAGCAACCAGGGGCGCGGTGAAAACAAACGGTTGCTATGCGGGATCAGCGCTTTATCTTTATCACTTGTCCCTGTGATAAATTGCTGTAAACCATGACGAGGAGTTGTGCTTAGGTGTTCTGCGCAGTAAACAGCATTCAAGTAGGTGGCAGCTGTCTTTCTTCAAGTTTCTGGCGTGTAAAAAGTCAGCTGAGCGCCGTGATCAGTGAGGAAGGTGAACAGAGATGATGGCAGTGTGTGGAGCCATGTAAACGTTTATTAATCATTGTACGTTTGTTTATACAACCTGCTGCAGGTCAGGGAATACTTCTGAATGGATGTTGATTACAAAAATGTGTTCTCAATTGTAATTATGTAATACCTTTATTGATAAATACTGTTTATTATTCACACTTGAGTTTTCCAGTTGTTTGTTGTAATGTTCATAATGTTGGTTTAAAAGTTGTATTTTTTTATTTGTTACTTGTGTGCATATATATCTGGTCGAAATGAAATTTTAAAAAGAATGAAATTTACTTGACTTAGGCCTACAGATTTTATTTTTCAATAGTACACAGTGAGCCATATGTTACCACAATCTTTGCAGATGAATTTCCCCACACCTGAGTTCCCTCTGCTGATTATAATGGCAATATGTTGATACAAATACTTCAAAACTATTTTCCCAGTAAAAATAATCAAATTATACATGTTATAAAATAACCAACCCATATGTATGATCATTACTTACTGAAGCAGTGCCTCTACTTGAACACCTGTAGCTTAACATTCAGTGTCGGTCGCTCTGCTTGATAATAATAATAATAATAATAATAATAATAATAATAATAATAATAATAATAATAATAATAATAATAATAATAATAAGGTTGATGCTGTGGTACTACATATTTCCTTTGGAATTTCATCAATATAAATAGCTAACTGCCACAAAATATTTATGTGGACACTGAACGGAATAACTATCATTTATTATACACACATGAGAAGAACTATATATGCCAGCCAATTATGAAATGTAATGTCAGATATTTAATATTATAAATATAAGACATGAAAACGATTTAGACTTCCATCTAGGAAGTGCCTATTATACAGTTCAGTTATACACAGCTGGGAGTTCACAGCACAGTTAAAGAGATCGGGGTCCAAATCAGGACATTTTGTTTGATCATCCACCCAAATATCTGCCGGTAAAAGATACGGACAGTCAGACAATCCAACCAATGCCGAGAGGCAAAATACGACGTTGTTTATGACAGATCTGCCTTTGTCTGGCTTGTGTCCAACCTTAGTTTTCACCGCGGCAGTATGGTTTCCGGTCATTTCCGACCGGATGTGCGTCAGCATGCTCCCTCCAATTCGGTAGCATTTTTCCATTAAATGCTTGGTTGCTCAGTTGGTGCCGAAGACTGATTACTTTTTTGTCCCTCATCTTCCACTGCATCAGTCTTCCTTTTTTCACCTCTTTTGTCAACACTGTCTTCATTATTGAACATTTTGAAGAAGCTTCGGACACTCGGCTGCCATGACATTTTTCCGAGTGAACCCAACAGGCCATGCATCAAGAGAGACAATATGCTAACTCGCCATCTAGTGGTCAGGAGTGTAAATTGCAACCTGTCAAAATGACTGACGGCCTTCAGATTTTTCTGTCACCGTTTAAAAAAAACGGTCAATGACGGAAAATATTCGGTTAACGCGACCCCTGGTCCTCAGTAAAAAATATAAAAAAAAAAAAAAAAAAGGTTGTTCTCCCGCTATTGAACCTGCTCTTTTATTTATACTAATAAAAAAAACACAAAAATATAATAATATTTTAAAAATTCCTTAAAAAAAGGAGAAAACCCCCCTAAATTTAACCTAGCTGTTAAGTCCTTAAAAAAACCCTAAGAAAAAAAACCCCCCCGCCAAATTGAGCTGCCGAGTTTCCTTAATGGAAGAAATAAAGATGCAATGTTAGAGGAGAAACAGACCTCCATAGCTGCTGTCCAGCCCAAAGGAACACCTGTTGTAAGCAAGCTCCTGGAACATGGAACGCTTACTTTCAACTGCTGCTTAGTGACATCAATTCCATTTTCCCCATTAAAGGTAGGCCCCACCCACAAGCCTGCATTCCAAAAGGGGGTGGAGTTTGTGATGCATGTGATGTGAAACAAACACACGGTCTGAAAACATTTGCTCCTATCTTCCTGCTGTGGGAGGATTTGAAAATGAAAAAAAACTCATAAGATGGAAGACATGCATGAAGTGAGGTACAAGTGGGAATTGAACCCACAACCACCTGTACAGGAGGCAAAAACCTTAACTGTTGAGCTATGAGTTCAAAAAGAGATCAAAGCAGAAAAGGACTCCATTTAAACAGGTTCCTTTCTCACCTCAGACAAGTCCCAGAAAACAACATGGTTTGGATGGTATTATTATTTATAAGTGCATATTATTTGGGCTTTTTACACCAATCTGAAGGACAAAAGGGCTCCATCTGCTCTAACAGTAACCACATGACAGCATGTGGACACATGTCATCTTCTAAAAAGAACAAATGTCAGGAGTAAAAGACCATTTCACATGTATTGCTTGTTTGAGCTCGGTTGTTTGCACACTGAAATACTTCCAAATGAACAAATCTCATTAGTAATATCGTATTTACAACATAAAAACACATCAACGTTAACACACAGGCCTTGTTTTGGTCAACAGACGAGAAAATATTTTTCACACTTTTCTATTGTTCACTTCATAGAAACACCGCAAAAACTCAAATCTTACCGAGTATATTTTTCTCATTTCTCATCAAAATATCTCATCACACTCCAAATAGGACAAAATCACCTAAAGGCAAACATTTCAGTGAGATATAGGAACTTGTTTTTAGGAAATGTATCTTAGTTCAAGAAATCTTCTCAAGAAAATACTGCTTGGTCTACTGACAGAATTTTTAAGCTTATTACAAGCAAAATAAGATCTTTTTTTAAACTTATTTTAAGAGTGGCCAAGATTCTTACTTTGCTTGTAATAAGCAAATGAAATTGCCAAACGTTCCTATTTTTTCCTTAAAAATTTTTTTTTCAGTAACTTGATCTTACTTTGAATTTGATGAGATATTTTTAAGACAAGTAAGAACAATATACTTGGTAAAATTTGAGTTTTGACAGTGAAAAACAAAGTTAACTGTGAAATATGCAAAAACAATAAAGGCTACATGTCTGTCCTCAGTACTAAATATGTGAACATGATACAACATGCTGGTTTTCCAGCTACTTAGGACCTGTTCTTTTGATTAAGAACCACTGGTTTAAATCACAGTTGATGATCAGATGGATAAGTTTAGTTTTTTGATCAAGAACAAACTATTCTCAAGGTAGAATTAATGCAAAGACAACTATATAATTAGTTTAATATTTAATATGTAAAGAACTGGGAAAATATGTCCATTTCGACTTTGGCCACTGGCAGTCCACCACACCGGGTTTTCTGCTGTAACGTTGGATTTTTAGTTCCCAGACATCCTGGAAACGAATGTGGAAGAATTTTGTGAATGGTGGAAATCAGAGGTTCTAAATTTATGAAATAGTTTTCCCCTCTAGATGCAGCATCTTGTTTTCAGAGGGTCCATAGTTGGATCAGTGCAGCATTTTAGAACATTAACGCTACAACTGCAGCTTCAGTAACCTCAGCTTACTGACCTCCCCCCTCAGCTGCATTGCGGCTCTGATTTGCGTGACAATAGGCGACTAATAGTCCATTCAGTTCAAACAAAATGTTGAGCAATTACACTGTTAACAGCAAGTTATCCCACATCCTAACACCCGTCCCACTCCCACGGAAAATTATCTTGTCCCGGACCAGAGTAAAAGCTTCATGCTTTAAGAGAAAGGGAACAGAGTAGTGGTCAGCAACTGGCAGTCAATAATATCAGGCCTGCCAGATTATCATGGTTTACACGTTTTACTCCTAATTTTACCACTAAACACACACAGCGGAGTTAACCGGAGAGTTAACCGGCCTGTCTGGAGGCTGAAGCAGCAAAGTTTAACAGTTTATCAGCTGGAGTTTTTAACAATGTGGAGTCAAACGACTGGAGCAGCGCAGGTACTGAACACTCATAGAATTGTTGCTTCAGGAACATAAAGACCAGACAGAAAGATGAGGAAAATAACTGGTTTGTTACTGAACGCTGCTTCACAGCAACCTCTGCCTTTGCAGCCAGACCAGGTTAATTCTGATGACTCAGTTACTCCTCTACCTGCTGGAGGCAAAAATAAAGCACACTAGATCCAACAGAATGTTAAATATATATAAATAAAAATAAACTCTTGTCAGATTTTACTGTCCCGGTTGGAGACGTGTGTCGGACTTAGAGGCTCAGCCTTAAACTGGTTCCACTCTTACTTGTCCCAGAGGTCTTTTAGGGTCCAGTTAGGTCCCTATACCTCTGAAACAACCCCTCTTGACTGTGGAGTGCCCCAAGGTTCCATTTTAGGTCCAATTTTCTTTATTTTATATATGCTGCCTTTAGGGTCAATTTTAAGGAATTACAATATTTCATTCCACTGTTTTGCTGATGACCTCCAGATGTACCTTCCCCTTCGGCCTGATCCAGGCTGCATGCAGAACTTAATCAACTGTCTGCATGCTATTAAAACCTGGATGGGGTTAAACTTTTTAAGTTTAAATGATGACAAGACAGAAATCATTTTATTTGGTCATCCTTTTAACCTAGCTGGTGACAGTGTGCTGGGTCCCCTGGATTCTTTTACTCGCACTTGTGCAAGAAACCTCGGTGTTTTCTTTGACAGTGGTTTTAAATTTGACAAACAAATTTCTTCTGTTGCCAAAAAGTTTTTTTCAGTTGCGTCTTTTAGCGAAGGTGAAGCCTTACATCCCTGTAAGCCAGTTTGAACATGTTGTTCACTTATTTATTTCTTAGAGACTGGATTATTGTAACTCTTTATATTATGGGTTGGACCAGTCTTCCATCCACCGGCTGCAGATGGTCCAAAATGCAGCGGCCCGTCTTCTGTCTGGAACCAGGAAACGGGACCATATTACCCCTGTTCTGGCTTCCCTCCACTGGCTTCCTGTCCTTTACAGGATCCAGTTCAAGATTTTATTGCTTGTTTTTAAGTCCCTGGATGGTTTGGCCCCCCCTTACCTTTCAGAGCTTCTAACTGTGCATATTCCGGTCAAACAAACACGTTCCTCAATTTGCTTGCTTTTAAAAGTGCCACGCACCCGACAGAAAACAAAGGGTGACCGAGCCTTTTCTGTAGCGGGTCCGAAGCTCTGGAACGCTCTGCCCCCCCACATTACACAGGCCCGGTCGGTTGAGCATTTTAAATCTCTTTTAAAGACGCATCTGTTTGCACTGGCTTCTAACACTAGTGTGTGATTTTGTTTTATTTTCTGATTGTTTAAATCTCTTATATAGTCTTGTATTATTTCTTTTACTAGTTCTTATGTATGTACTGTAGGTGTCTGTGTGTGTGTATGTGTGTATATGTGTGCATATGTGTATGTATATGTATGTGTATATATACATGTATGTGTATATATGTATGTATGTAGCCTGTGTGTGTATGTATATGCATATGCGCATGTCAGCAAACTTGTACAGCACCTTGGGCTCTCTATGTTGTTTTAAGTGTGCTTTATAAATAAATTTGACCTTTGACCAGAACAGCCCACAAGAGCTAAATCCCGGAAATGTGAGATTTTGATTGGCTCCTTCAATTTGGTAACTAACAGAGGCTGTTAGCATAGGCCAGCCTCTCTCTGACAGCCTACGGACTTCTGTCCACACTGGACCACATGCTCCACTCCACAGCATGTGGAGGGGGCGGGACTTGTGGGATTTCCAGTTTGCATTTTTTCTGCTTTTAAATCATTACATTTCCTGTTCAAACACACAAAGTTCCTTTCCCATAATGATATAAAACATTTTAATAAAAATGAGGGATGTCCGATCCAGATGCCGGCATCGATGCTCGCTCCCATACTGATGCAGACTAAGGCTCAGGTTGAATAAATGCCGTAAGATAGGAGACAGCTGGGTGGCACAGGTCTTCAGGATCCTGGAGCAAAGTCCATCAGGGCCTGCAGCCTTCCTCAGGTGTAGTCTCTCCAGCTGTCTCCTGACCTCATCTGTTGTCACCACCATGATGGGGCGGGTATGAGAGTCATCCAAGGAGGAGCAGAGCTGTCGAGCAGGAGAGCACACAACAGGGGAGTGAGGGGGGAGGGTATGTATAAACTGTTGAGGTGCACAGGGGGAAGGTTGTGAATGAGAGGAACCAGGTAGCTGAGCACTGAACCCGTTGAAAAAATGGTTCAGCTCATCAGCCCTCTCCTTGCTGCCTAATGGCTGCCTGCCTGTTTCCTTACAACCAGTGATCTTCTTCATCCCCGCCCAAACATCCCTTGAATTGTTTTGTTGGAGTTTGGCCTCCAGCTTCCTCCGGTAGTTGTCCTTACTCCTTCTCAGTGTCGTTTCGAGTTCCCGCTGCACTCTCCTTTTCTCCTCCTGGTCTCTTGACTTGAACACTCTCTTCTTCTTGTTGAGAATTGTCTTCAGGTCGCTGGTGATCCAAGGTTTATTATTGGAGAAACAACGCACAGTCCGGGTGAGAATGGTGGTCTCTTCTCAGAATCTGATGTAATCAGTGATGCAGTCTGTCATCTTGTTGATATCATCCCCATGTGGCTGACAGAGAGCATCCCAGTCTGTTGACTCAAAACAGTCCTGCAATGCTTCAGCAGCGCCCTTACTGTGCGTTCAGACCAAGAGCAACTAAAGCTGTAAAATAGCTTTTGTCGCTCATAAAAACAGCTGCTACAAAAAATCTGTTCGCTTTTGTCGCTCAAGTCGCTTATGACATCACGTTCAGTTTTGCATATCCTTTTAAAAGGACCGTATGCTTTTTACCATTAGCAGAGCTTTTGCAGTGATGCTTTTCGTGATTGCTGCTTTGTGCTTTGACAAGTTTTAGCCTGTGATTAACCAGAAATCCGTCTCCTACTGAAAAACAACGGTCTGGACATAACTGATTAAATTACACCCCAAAACAAAATAATGTTGTAGCTTAGTTAAGTACATCATCTTCACTGATCTGCATCTGCAGATCTTCACTCATTCATCTCTCACTCTCAAACTAAATGTCAAGACGAGGGACAAAAGGGAAATACGTATTTTTATCCCTGTCAATTATTATTATTATAACATAGTACTTTCCATATTTATAAATGATATCATCCCATTCACATAGCATGCTAGGCGCTCGATTAGCAGGCAAGTTTCGCGTTTGGGGCTCGGACACTAAGAAACCTGCAAAAAGTTGGGCCTCTGTTGCTTTTTGCAACCGTAGGAGACGCGGTGTGACTTGCAACACTCAGACCGATTATGAGCACCCTTAAAGCGGACACGTTTCTGCACGAGAGCCGGTGAAAAAGCAGAGCTCATAACTTTATTTCTGAACATCCGATCTTGACAATTCCAAGTGTAGCTGGTAGCTAGTGTCCAAAATAAGAAGAGCAAAAAGGTTGGAAGCAGCTCCGGGTCGTTCCTGGGAAGCAGGAGCGAAAATTACCCAAACGCAATATCTCGGCGAGAAACGCTTAACCGGGCATTTTCAACACATGAGCGTGGTAACTGTGCCTTTGTGACTGAATGAGCATGAACTCATGTTTGGGGCTCAGACACTATACCAAAGCTACAAAAAGTTGGGCTTCTGTTGCTTTTTGCAGCACTAGGAGACGCGGTGCGACTTGCAACACTCAGGCCAAACATTCCAATTGGTTGTCAGCGTTTTACAGCCAAAACGTGTCATAGCCAATTTGCATAAAGTTAAACTATTTTTAACTTTGTTTAGTCGCTCTAATCGCTCAACTTCAGTAGCTCGTCGCTTCTGTCGCTTTATTCGCTCTTGTCGCTCCTGTCCATTGAAAGTGAATGACTTCCGGCGATTTTACAGCTTTAGTCGCTCTTGGTCTGAATGCACAGTTAGTCCACCTCCTCACTGTCCTCCTGAGCACCGGCTGCCGCTGAACAAGTGGGACATACTTGGGGGTCAGCAAAATGAGGTTGTGGTCTGATCTACCAAGGGGAGGGAGAGCAGTGGCAGTATATGCATCTGTGGCATTTGCATACAATAAATCCAGAGTTTTATTTCCACGGGTAGTGACATCCACATATTGATGGAATGAGGGAAGGAGTTTATCCAAAGTTATATGGTTTAGGTCCCCAGTAATAACTGTAAAAGCGTCGGGATGTTGAGTTTGAACCTTAGGGGTGGGGGGTGGGGGGTCTTCCGGACCGAGATCGCGTTCACGTTGCACTATTTCCAAACGGGCCAAGAATGAGAATCTCAGGTGGCGCTGCTCTCAGATTCACCGTAGACGAGGACAAGACGCACGAACAAGAAGGTTCTCACAACTTCTGTTTCCTCCACACAGCCACATTATTTCTGTACGAGCAGCTGGATATGATGTCATCAGATCAGATATCCATTAAAGCTTTTACTTCCTCGTAACTCCACGTCTGACCACGAGCCATTTTTATCAGTACTGCAGTCCCACACGTGTGTTGTCTTAGTGTTTACCCACGTTGTCTAACGTTTGACCCACAACGTTTGGCCGGAAGTCAGTTTTTAGTCCACTTCCCGTCTTTGGTTCACTTGAATCAGACCGAGACCTGCGTTCTTTTTCTATATAAATGCTCTGCATTTCACCATCTCTGTACAGAAGTATCAGAGAGCAGTGGGCTGCTACTTAAAGCGCCCGGGGAGCAGTTGGTGGGGTTAGGGACCTTAGGGGTCAGGGGTCCCCAGTGGCTCATCTAGGAGTCGGGTCAGGGACTCGAACCCTGGTCCTCCGGGTCAAAGCCCACGACGCTACCACTAGTCTACCCACTCCCCTTTGCAAGCAGACCAAGTCTGGTCGTCTGTCCCTGATCAGAGTCCGATTGCACATTCACAACTCCCCTAGCGAAGCGGACTTTCCGAGCAAACGGACTCTGATTCCAATCAGAAAAGCTTCGTGAATGCGTCCTTAGTCGTAGTAGCCTGCAGATAGCTGCTTATTTCACTTAACAGGTTCATTTGAACAACTCAGGCAACAAACCTTTCTTGAAAAACTGTGTCACGCTTCGTTTGTGACTTCTCTTTCTCCTTTCTTTCTGTTCTTTTTTGAAAATCATACATGGATTTCTTGGGGCGCTGCATTTTTCGTCCGCAGATGTTTTTTTCCCCACACCGCTGCTTATTTACACATTTTCTTGTTCAGTCGTTCCACTCGCTGTCACTCTGTCAGATGAAATGCTTGTGGAAGTAAAGGCCGGTACTAGCAAACCGCTGCTGCTGAATTGATGTGCTGAGACAGTTCCTGGACCAAACCATTTCTTGCACTTTTACGGGGGTGGATTGGTCAATTTACTCATGCTTTGTTTTGACATTTACTGCTGAAAACACGAAAGTAATTCATTTATCTGTATTTTCCTGTAATATTTGAAATGTATGCAATATATTATTTTAAATGAAGGTTTGATCATTTCCATTTCTTTTGCGCCCCCACCCACCCCACGCACACACACACACACAGAGTCATGGGCCCTTGTCCTGCATTTATTCCATGTTTCCTTGTTCTAGCAAACCTGATTCAATATATTTTTCAGAAAAAAGTTCGATTCTCGTCTGTTCTAATTACACATGTACAGAAACACCCCAACTGCGATGGCAGACGGTCTAGTTGCAGGGTTTGGCCCGATTAGTCTATAGGGTCTGTTGTCATCTGTCTCACCTGGTTTCTGATTCACATCGTTTACATGCCATCAAAATCTGGGTTAAGGTCAATAGGCACATTCGGACAGAGAGGTTCTGGGAACGCAGTTCCTACAACTACCCGTCTGGAGTTTAGTTATCAGAACTACCTTCCCCATCAGTTTGCATTCCCACATGAGGGAGGACCTTGATAGGAACCATGTTTGATGCAATCATCTGCAACAGAGACATTTATGCCCCAGATCATCTGATACAAAACTGAGGTTTCTCATCTCTTTTATTCAAACCCATTATAAAAGCTAGCTCAACATCACCGTGATCATTTGTATCACGTAATGGAACAGCCCCCCCGTTGGAAAGCTGCCCTATTAACATCTTGTTTACCCTTTGTTGAAGTACGCCCGGACTCTTTAGTGGTCGGACCGGCGTTTGTCTAATAAAGTGGTGCAGATTGTACTGAAACAATTTGCATATGTATTTGGGTTTTCCATCTCTTTAATTCAAAGCTATTATAAAAGCTAATTTACCAGCTTTCCGTCCATTTCCCTTGTTTACCTTGTGTTGAAGTACGGTGGCAGCCACAGATTCTACTGCCACAGTTTGAAGCTGAATTTGGTGTCATTAAATTAGTGTGAAAATAATTGCTTTTGGACATTTCAAAATAATTATCGATTCGGGACGTGCACCATTGTGGTCGATTTAATAGTGAATTGGTACACTCCTACTGTAATAGTTCTTGTTGTTATTACAATCTCGGTAAACAGGTAAACAGCTGTGAAACTTTTTAAATATGGCGTTGCAAAGAAGTGGAGATCACGCAAGGGGCGGGGCTTGCCAGTTCTACCAATCACCAAACATCTACGTATTTCAGTTCCTATGGAACCCCGAAAAGACCCTGCATCGGAGTAGGAGCTAAAAAGGTTATAGAGACTGAGGGCTGAGGTCCCTGGTTCCTATACACCAGGATAAGATCAGTCAGTGGAATGAGCTAAATACAGGAAGCAAACAAGGATCGTGTGACCTTCAGGGGGTCAATTATTGCTAGATGGATAGGAAACAACTGGAGTCAATGATGTAATATCCATCTTTATTCTGTTTTGGGTCAGAAAGTGACATGTACCTCTCTTTCCAGGGTTAGAAGTGTCATGAGTTAACTGGGTTGTAACATCTGTGGAGACGAGCTGTAAAATTGTCACAGGGAAATATTTTTTCTCGCAGCATTTGATCTGACCACTAGATGGCGATGGAGCAGCCGATTCATGTCAGGCTTATGAAGTCATGTGACTGATTTGACTGATTAGACTATGTAGAGCACATTGGAAGGTAAATGATACAGATTTTCTACAGTTAACAGCTGAGTTAATAACTAGTCTGACTATGAGCAATGCTAACATGATGCATACACAGTGGTGCAGGTACAGACTTATATCTCAGCAGGTGTAGCTCATGGGCTCAACACATGTGGGAGGCACCAAGGAGGTCGGGCACAGGGGGCCTGTCAATCCTGGCTGGCCCAATGGTGTTGTGAGGGTCTGTTGGGACTGTGTCGGCCCCCTGAAGCTTCAGCTCCCTTCTCAAGGGGAACTTGGACCACTCATCAACACATTGCCACCAGAGGCTGAAGACAGACTTTGTTTTAACCCAGGGTTTCTTGTTGCCGGGGGAATCTACCAGGGGACACATTAGAGGACCCAGACCAGATAGAGATGCCGAATTTGTGAGATGGAAACAAAGCAATGACCATGGTTTGATAGAGGAACCAAATGATTGGTCCGTTAGACCTTACAGCTGGTCTAACTGGTCCCCATGCTAGGATTCATTTCTGAGACGAGAAAAAAACAGCTTCAAATGAATGCAGAATAAACAAGGCAGCCGTGGTGGTAACCATGAAGGAGGATGTTCTCAGCCTCAGTCCCACTTCCTGAGTCCAACCTCCTCTTGCTTGGCTCGGGATGGATGCTCTCCATAGATAACGTACTAACTAGCACAGACAGACCAGAATCACTTCTTTCTAATGTTTGTGACAGATAACGGTTGATTCAGTTGGTGGTGTTTACTGAGATGGACATTTGATGATGCTGAGAACTTCCAGCCGGGTGGTGTTTACTGAGATGGACATTTGGTGCTGAGGACTTCCAGCTGGGTGGTGTTTACTGGGATGGACATTTGGTGCTGATGGTGCGGAGGACTTCCAGCCGGGTGGTGTTTACTGGGATGGACATTTGGTGCTGATGGTGCGGAGGACTTCCAGCCGGGTGGTGTTTACTGGGATGGACATTTGGTGCTGATGGTGCGGAGGATCTCCTCCAGCTTGGCCTCCATCAGCTTCAGTTTGGCATTGATGGTGGTGATGTCGGGTATGGTGTAACCTACATCTAGGACAGGGGTGGTCTTCATCTCATGTTGACATCTGTCTCCATAGTAACCTTGAGGACACTCGCATAGCTGCTGGTTGGAGTCCAGCATTTTCCAGCACGGTGCTCCATTCAGACACCAGCCAGCCTGGCAGACGGTGAGGTTTCGAGAGAAATGGATGGATAACTTTCCTGGGAGTCGATCCATCAGGCAGTCCAGCAGTTCCAGGGGTTCTGGAGCTTCTCCCACCTCTGGATATTTTCTCTGACTTGCAGAGCCGAAGACCATCACCTTCACCAGGTCCCTGACCGGAATGCCGTCCACCAGCCGATTGCAGCGTGGAATCTCCCGAGCGATGTCCTCGCACAGGGTGCTGTCTACGATGTCGGAGTCTTTACGTGGTGGGGGCTTCGTACTCTTCTCATAACATGACTGCAGTTCCTTCCTGACAGCTGCTTCGCGCTCCGCATCCTCTCTCTGAGTGTAACCAATGGCGACCGTCAGCTTTCCGATGCCGGGATGGAACTCGCCCACTTGGATTAACATCATATTGGGAAAGGAGTGGATGTCCTCCCAGTGCGTGCGCAACACGTACACCACCCAGTTGTTCCAGATGTACTTTCTGTCCAGATGTTCCTTCACCTGGACAGCGATGTCTTCTTCTTTCCCAGGGCTGAGCTTTTTGGTGATCTCCAGCACATCGTCCCTCATGTACTGCTCGTAGTTGTTCAGGCAGAAGTCCACAGATGATCGCTGAACTTCCAGGACCTTCTGGAACATCTGGACGTGCTCAGCTTCTCTGACTGGTGAGCTGAAACCAGTCAGTCTCTGGTACAGCTGCTGCAGCAGCATCCCCCTCCACAACAAGCCGCTGAAATGCAGGTGGTACCTCAGCATCTGGTTGACGTCACAATTGAACTTGGTCTTCAGCATCTGGTCCACGTTGCCACTGAGAGACATACGGCGATCCGTCAGGTAGTGATAAAAGTTCAGGACGGTGTCTGCAGCTCCAGAGTTCTGGTAGTAGGTGGTGAAGACCTCGGCCAGCTGGAGCTTCTCCTCCTGGCTTCGGCCCAGTTCGCTGCCCTCACGCAGCTCGTTGAACTTCTTCCAGGCGTTGAGGACGGCCACTTCGTCTCTGGAGTAGATGCTGATGTAGCTGAACCACTCCGCATTCACTAGCTGGTTGGAGGTCTGGATGGAGAGAGAGTCCAGCTTCCGGTCCAGCTCTGAAAACTTGTCCCTCAGCTCCTTCAGGTGGTTGTCTTGAGGGACGAAGGCCAAGGCCACGTTGACAAAAGATGAGACCAGACCTCCGATAACCGGAGCCAGGCTGGCTACA
This sequence comes from Atherinomorus stipes, assembly GCA_023101725.1. Classification (NCBI taxonomy): domain Eukaryota; kingdom Metazoa; phylum Chordata; class Actinopteri; order Atheriniformes; family Atherinidae; genus Atherinomorus; species Atherinomorus stipes. Next base: position 7,224 of record JALJCO010001679.1, on the reverse strand, counting down.
TTCTGGAGACTCTTCATCATGGATGAGACCTTCTTGGGGTCCAAGTCCCCGATCACATTCCCAATGAGAGCCAGAGAGCTTTGGAGCACCTGAGAGGAAGCTGCCACGTCTTCTCTGGACTGGACAGGTGTGTTTCTGCTGACTCTGATTAGGGGGGCGGAGTCAACTGATGGAAGATCATGTGCCACAGAGGGGGTCGTCGAGTGGAGAAGAAGAACCAGGAACGCCAACGGCACCAAGACCGTCCAACGGAGGGAGTCCATGACTGCAAGAGGACAGAGACAACAGGAGAAAGTCAAGATCCAGACAAGGGACCAGGATCAAAACAGGTCTACAGGAGCAACAGGTTTAAACCAAGTCCATTAACAGACTAGATCTACAGGAGGACCAAGTCCACTAAAAGACCACCGGCCTCATTTATAAAACTGTGTGTAGGATCTTTGCTAAAAGTGTGCGTACGCCCAAAACCAAAAGTTTGCGTACACCAAAAAGTATTCAGATTTATAAGACTGTGCGTACGCACAGATTCAAGCAATTTCCCTTTGATAAATCACACTCTCCCTGGAAGTTTGCGCAGGTGAATATGCCGTCCCCTACACGCCCACACTCTACCATAAATGGTCAATGCAAAGCACCTTAGATAAGTCGGCTGATCTGAGGCATTTGGAGCTTGATCGTGGCGACTGAGAAGACGAGAAAATGTAGTTTCATGGAGGATAAAGTGGAGTTGCTTGTTGGTGAGGTGGAGGCTCCAAAAAACTTTTTATTTGGACTTCACAGTGGAATCACAGATAAACAGAAGTGACATTACGTTGCTGCAGCGGTGAATGAACACAACGGCTCGCTGCACACCGGAGCGCATTGAAGTCAACAACTGCGCACTGGGTTTAAACGGTTCCAGTGGATCGGTTGAGTCCAGTTCAACACATAGATGTAGAAGTTCCAAAACTTTTTGAGCTACGACCCCCCCAGATACCGGACGTTGTTGTTCCTAAACCCCGCAAAGGCTGAGCTTTTATTGTGTGATATATCAGATCATCCGGCAGCATCTACATGTGAGGCTGGAAAACTGTCAGAATCTTCATGAATTAGGGGGATAACGGGGGGTTGGTGGATTATGAATGAAATTAAAAGAAATGAAATGAAAAATACTTTATTTATCCCAGGAGTGAAATACAATGTTTGTAATACTCTCTCTCTCTCTTTCTTTTTTAAAAAAACAAAACAATATAACATCTATCTAACATAACAATAATATTAAAAGTAAAAGTGCAACAATAATCATATATACATATGTATATATGCAACTGTAAGAAAACGTGATAAAAAAAACAACTTAGCTGACCAAGATATGAGAAGGGGTTTTGCAAATATTACTAAATTGTGATTTTTATTATGCGTTAGGCTATAGTTTATTTCTTAGAAAATTAATGCATTTATATTCCTATTCCTATAAGATATGGATCGTACAGCTCAATCCGGGAACACACGGGGATTTACGATACTCTAGTCTGATATGATGGTTAAATGTTTGAACGTGAAAGTTCATCATCTCACCAGCGGTGCCGCCAGTCTCCCCGTCTCCAAAATGTTTGTGCGCAAGGTTCAGAGTTTGTGTACAGGTACGTACATTTTCCTGTCAGGTTTGATTTTATAGATCAGAAACTTTGCGTGAAAAATCACTTTCACCCCACTTTCAGGGCCTGTTTTGTGCGTAAGCAAGCTTTATAAATGAGACCCCTGATCTGTAGGAGGACCAGGTTCAAACTAGGCCCACAGTGGGACCAAGTCCATTAGAAGATCAGCTTCAAACCAAGTCTACAGGAGGACCAGGTTTACTGAAGGGTCAGGTCTACAGGAGGACCAGCTTCAAACCAGGTCTACAGGGGGACCAGGTTTACAGGATGATCAAGTCTACTGGAGGATCCATTTTAAACAGGTCTACAGGAAAACCAGTTCCACAGAAGGTCCACAGAGGGATCAACTCTAAAGACAACCAGGTTAAAAACCTGGTCTACTGGAGGACCAGTTCTACAGAAGGACCAGGTTCATGCCGGGTATACAGGAAGACCAAGTCCACTGTAGTACCAGCTCCACCGGAGGACCGGGTTTACGGAGGACCAGACTCAAACCAGTTTCACGGGAAAACCAGTTCTATAGAGGGACTGGGTCCACAGGAGGGCCAGTTTCAAACAGCACGCATCGTATCGCATCTGATTGTAATGTATAGTTTCCTATCATATCACATCGTATTCTATCGTATTGTTGAGTATCATATCGCACTGAATCGTATCATAAAATATAACATTGTATCGTACGGTATCATATGTTATTGTACCATCTAAGGTACTATTAGGGGAGTGGATAGCCCAGTGGTAGTGTCGTGGGCTTGGGCGCGGAGGACCGGGGCTCGATTCCCCGACACGACCTCTGGGTGTACCACTGTGGACCCCTGAGCAAGGTCCTTAACCCCCCATCAACTGCTCCCCGGGCGCTTTAAGTAGCAGCCCACTGCTCTCTGATACTCACAGTACAGAGATGGTGAAATGCAGAGCCCTCATTTCCCCTCGGGGATCATACAAGTATAACAAAAAAAATAAATAAACACAACATACTTCTGTTTTTATTAAAGGTGTTTTCTGTGCATCCTGTTCAGACAATATTTGCTCTTCCAAAGGCCTCTGAATGTCTACATCAGCTCCAGCAGGGTCAAAGTCCTGGTCTGTCCACACCACGTTTCCTCAGGTCCCTGACCAATCAGGTCTGCATTATCGAACCACCACTGCAGATCAACAGAGCTGAACGTGACCCACTTTGACTTGACCAAACAGAAGAAAGGATTGTACAACAGAAGTCGCACTGAAAAGTCAGCTTTGATTCACTTCGTTAATTTGATTCGATTTCCTTCTTGTTTCGTTCCTTTCACATACCTGCACATTTGTATTGTTAGTCTCATTTGATGTAAAAATAAATTTAGGCATACAACCTTTATACTTCTGCCTGTTTTGGTCCTACAACCTTTAATCCCTGATCAATGAAGAAATTATTTTGTGATTTTGTGACTGAAACAATAATTCTGAATCTTTCTGAGGAGGAAAATTTACTAAAGTCAAGTAAAATGTGAAGCGCTTCATCTGAAAAAACAAGATTCTTTTTATTTTCTCCTAACCAGTAATGGATAAGTTCTAAATGGTCTCATGGTTTAAAAACAGAAGAGCTGAAGATGACGTGACACATCGAAGGTTGCAGAGGAAGTAGGAGGAAGTTTCAGAGAAAGAAGATTCAACAGTTTTCCTCAACAGGTCTGTGAAGGTGACAAAAACCTGGCTGACACACAAAGAGGATGACAGCTAAGAAGTTTACCGGGTAATTAACCAGATAATTCACTTCATAGTTAATCAGATAATTAACCAGTTAGTTAACCCAATTCACCAGATCATTAACCAGTGAACAATAGGCAACAATATCCCATAAAAATGATCAGATAGTAAGTTAACTGGTTTTAGGGTTTTTCTTCAGCCTCATTCAGAAGGACTCAACCCAGAGGAAAATAATTTTGGAAAGGAGATCTCATGAAGGACTCATTTACTTCTCCGAGACAAATGTGAGAGCTAAATAAGGCTTGTTTCTCCTGTTTCTCATCCTCGTCTCCAGATAGAAAAGTTGCACAAAATCTCAACCTAGTCTCACTTCCAGTTCTAAAGGAGATCTCAATCATTTCTTAAATAATTCTCAAGATGTCTGCATTAAGTCTCAGATGAGACTCCAGTTATTATAGTTTCAACTATTTCGCCTAGTGAATTTCAGGAGAAACAAAAGAGACATTCATGAGAACAGCTTGAAGCCTGAATGAGGCTGGGATGAGATCTCCTTTTGTCTCTTGAGATGCAAAAGAGAAAGCTTCTAAGCAGTAAAATTTTCCTCTGGCAAGTTCCTGGTTTTATCCTGGCATGAGTCTATCTTTGTCCAGGTCTCTCCAGGTTCAGGTTAAACATTTAAAATAACACATACGGGGACATGTCTCCAGAAAACTGTGTCTGTGAGAGACGTCTTCCAGACTGATTCTGAACTAATGACGCTGAGCAGTTGAATCATCTTCTAACACTCCCTCACGTCCTCCCTTGATCTCCGCACACAGATGAAACGAGATCTGAAGGCTGAAACGTTGACGAGAAGAACAACAACCATCTGGACAGATTACAGTTCTAGTAACAGTCTGATGAAGTACCTGAGTAGGGTCTCTGCTGCTGGACGTGGACGCTGAGGTGGTTTGTGGTCCAGCTGCTGGGGGATGTGGATGCTGAGGGTTGTGGTTCGATCTTTTACAGACTACAAAGTTCAAAGTCTGAGCTGGAAAGATAAAGGACGGACAGAGAGGACAGGTCCATGGGGACGCTGATAATCATCACATGCTGACAGGATTGAAAAACAAGGAGGACGACTGGATCCATACAGCAGGACATGAGTGTCCATAACATAAAACAGAAAAAATACAAATACAAGAGATACAAGGAATCAGTAGAGGCTAAGGTCTAACAACAGGTTGTCCAATGACCGAAAGGTTGGTGGTTCAAAACCCACTGTCTGTCCATTTGGACAAAAATGCTTCACCCTCCTTAACTCCAGCATCGGCACTGCTTGTACATGAATGTTTGGTGGAGGTCGGAGAGGTCGTTGGCTCTGATTGGCTGCCACATTTCCATCAGCAGGGACGAGCCAGGTTCGGATCAATAACGGATCCCACGTAGAGCAACTTCGTGTCCAAACAAGCACTTTTTAAGTACGATGCATTATCATAAAAGCAAATGCAGACTCGGATACAAACGGGTGCAACTAGAGATGGAAATAATGAGATATAAGTACAACAAATACTACAGAGATGGAAATAATGAGATATAAGTACAACAAATACTACAGAGATTGAAATAATGAGATATAAGTACATCTAGGGCTGGGCGATATATCGACTATAGTCGATGTACCTCGGGAATTTTAACGTGAGATATACAAAATTGGTATATCGTGGACATCGACTATAAATGGTCACGGCACTTTCCAGGCCATCCACACGTGATTCTTCTTCACAGTTTGGCTTCTCCCACTCAATCCTGCTTGCTCGCCTGCTCACAGTAGCAGACAGCGCGGCACACTCACCCCCTCCCATCCAGAAAACTCTCCTGCACGCATGCGTATTTTACCTGTTGTAAAGAAGTAAGCGGGAAGACTTGGAGGCAGCAGAAGTAAGTCAACAGAACTAATTTACAAGTGATGGAGGATCAAAGTGATACGGACGATTTAGTCCGTAAGAAAAACAGCATTGGATCTGTCATTTGGCAGTGGTTCGGGTTTCGTAAGGAAGACGTCCAACAGAACGTGGTTATTTGCAAAATATGCCGCAAAACCGTTGCAAGTAAAAGTGGCAGTACCAGCAACCTGTTTCACCACCTGAAATGTCATCCGCTGCAAAACGAAGAATGTCTCAAACTCCGCATGGCCACATCTCCACAGATGCAGAAGAAAACGCCAAACGACCGGGCCGCAAAACAAATTACACTGGCTTCTTCGTTCGCGGCATCAGTCCCATACGACAAAAAAAGTTTAAAATGGAGAGAGATAACGGCTGCAATAACGAGACACATCGCCAAAGACATGGCCCCGGTTAGCATTGTGGAAAAGCCTGGATTCAGAAATCTGCATCAAAACACTCGACCCAAAGTACGAGTTACCTGGTCGCAAATTCTTTGGAGAGAAAGCAGAACTGACATTTCAGTGAGAGAAGAGGTGAGCCAAAAACTCGGAAGTGTGAGCCACTTCTCCACACGGATCTTGGACCAGCAGGACATTGAGCCTACCTCAGCTAACCGTACATTACATCCACAACTGACTAAGAGGTGCCTCCAAACAAGTTTTTTTCCAGATGATCACACAGGGGAGTTAATTGCACAAGGACTGCAAGATGCTCTCAGCTCATGGAGCCTGTCAGAAACTCGTCAAGTCTGTGTCACAACAGATAATGGGAGAAATATGATCAAAGCTGTGACTCTGAATGGATGCAGAAGGCGGGCATCGTTTGCACCTTGCATTTGGTGAGTATTTGTTTTCCTTTTTTTCCTCCCTCTAATTGGGGTACTCATGATTCAGTTACAGATGGCTGTAAACATATATATATATATATTATATTATATTGATATATAACCGTACATTATTTTTATTTATATATATATATATATAATATATATATATATATATATTTTTATATATATATATATATATATATATATATATATAATTTATTTATTTACTGATAACAATGGGGAACAGAACTAAGATACAATTTCATATTTTATCACAAGATTAAAATCTGGGAAGTGTCTCAGAATTCTTCATGCATTAAAAACTGCATGTGAGTACTTTTAATATTTTATCATGCCATTAAAAATCTAAGCTTTTCATGCAGTCAGAAACTAACTTGTAAACTAACATAAAAAACTTTTACATAAACATTATGAAGTTACTGACTTTATAAACCTTACATTGCCACAAGTTTATTTAGTCAAATGTATTTCAGATCTGTAGAGAATATATTGCTTATAAAAATTCTCACTGTTAGGTTGAATGACCGACTGTCTCAATTATTTGATTTTTATTTAACTTTTTTTCCTTTTTCCTCCCCCTTTTGCAGCGAGAAGTATGAAAGATCCCCGCATTGAGCGAGCAGTTGCTGTTTGCAAGAGAGTCGCTTCTCATTCAGTTGGAAGAGGAGGAGAGACCTGGCCACCACACAGAGAGCTCAACATCCCTGCACACCAGCTGATCGGTGAGTCTCCTACCACGTGGGTCAGGGTACGAAAGTATAATTCGTTATTTCACAGGATTTAACCGCTTGAAAAACGAGAAAACGGCACTTTTTTTGCATTTTGGTTTGAACCTGAAAAAAGAAAAAAACAGAGAAAACGGCGCAGCTTTTCATTTTCTCGTTTGGGTTGAACCAAAAACGAAAAACGGATTTCAAAAGTACGTCCGTTTCCTGGGTACAATAGACAACAGCAGAAACCAAAAACAAACTGTTTTTTCGTTTTGTGCAGAAAACGAAAAAACGGGAAACAGTTCGTTTTTTTCGTTTTTTCTCGTTTTAAGCAAAAAACAAAATAACAAAGGAACAGTTCATTTTCTTGTTTTTTCCTTTTTCACCGAAAAATAAAAATACCATTCAATATTTCGTTT
>JALJCO010001677.1:0-29124 GCA_023101725.1 Atherinomorus stipes | reverse complement strand
GACCTGTCCTGGGACACCAACACCACGGCACTGGCCGAGAAAGCCTAGAGCAGAAGAGCAAGAGCCCCATCCCCCATCATGCACTGCTTCTACAGGGGCATCATGGAGACCATCCTGCTGCAGCATCATCGTGTGGTACGGAGTCTGCACCTCATCCTGCTGCAGTATCACCGTGTGGTACGGAGTCTGCACCTCATCCTGCTGCAGCATCACCGTGTGGCACGGAGTCTGCACCTCATCCTGCTGCAGCATCACCGTGTGGCACGGAGTCTGCACCTCATCCTGCTGCAGCATCACCGTGTGGTACGGAGTCTGCACCGCATCCTGCTGCAGCATCACCGTGTGGTACGGAGTCTGCACCTCATCCTGCTGCAGCATCACCGTGTGGTACGGAGTCTGCACCTCATCCTGCTGCAGTATCACCGTGTGGTACGGAGTCTGCACCTCATCCTGCTGCAGCATCACCGTGTGGTACGGAGTCTGCACCTCATCCTGCTGCAGCATCACCGTGTGGTACGGAGTCTGCACCGCATCCTGCTACAGCATCATCGTGTGGTACGGAGTCTGCACCTCATCCTGCTGCAGCATCACCGTGTGGTACGGAGTCTGCACCTCATCCTGCTGCAGCATCACCGTGTGGTACAGAGTCTGCACCACATCCTGCTGCAGCATCACCGTGTGGTACGGAGTCTGCACCCTCATCCTGCTGCAGCATCACCGTGTGGTACAAAGTCTGCACCTCATCCTGCTGCAGCATCACCGTGTGGTACAAAGTCTGCACCACATCCTGCTGCAGCGTCACCGTGTGGTACGGAGTCTGCACCTCATCCTGCTGCAGCATCACCGTGTGGTACAGAGTCTGCACCTCATCCTGCTGCAGCATCACCGTGTGGTACGGAGTCTGCACCGCATCCTGCTGCAGCATCACCGTGTGGTACGGAGTCTGCACCTCATCCTGCTGCAGCATCACCGTGTGGTACGGAGTCTGCACCTCATCCTGCTACAGCATCATCGTGTGGTACGGAGTCTGCACCTCATCCTGCTGCAGCATCACCGTGTGGTACGGAGTCTGCACCTCATCCTGCTGCAGCATCATCGTGCGGTACGGAGTCTGCACCTCATCCTGACCAGCAGCATCACCTTGTGGTACGGAGTCTGCACCGCATCCTGCTACAGCATCATCGTGTGGTACGGAGTCTGCACCACATCCTGCTGCAGCATCACCGTGTGGTACGGAGTCTGCACCTCATCCTGCTGCGGCATCACCGTGTGGTACGGAGTCTGCACCTCATCCTGCTGCAGCATCATCGTGTGGTACGGAGTCTGCACCACATCCTGCTGCAGCATCACCGTGTGGTACGGAGTCTGCACCGCATCCTGCTGCGGCATCACCGTGTTGTACGGAGTCTGCACCGCATCCTGCTGCAGCATCACCGTGTGGTACAGAGTCTGCACCGCATCCTGCTGCAGCATCACCGTGTGGTACGGAGTCTGCACCGCATCCTGCTGCAGCATCATCGTGTGGTACAAAGTCTGCACCGCATCCTGCTGCAGCATCACCGTGTGGTACGAAGTCTGCACCACATCCTGCTGCAGCATCACCGTGTGGTACAGAGTCTGCACCTCATCCTGCTGCAGCATCACCGTGTGGTACGGAGTCTGCACCTCATCCTGCTGCAGCATCACCGTGTGGTACGGAGTCTGCACCTCATCCTGCTGCAGCATCACCGTGTGGTACGGAGTCTGCACCTCATCCTGCTGCAGCATCACCGTGTGGTACGGAGTCTGCACCTCATCCTGCTGCAGCATCACCGTGTGGTACGGAGTCTGCACCGCATCCTGCTGCAGCATCACCGTGTGGTACGGAGTCTGCACTGCATCCTGCTGCAGCATCACCGTGTGGTACGGAGTCTGCACCGCATCCTGCTGAAGCATCACCATGTGGTACGGAGTCTGCACCTCATCCTGCTGCAGCATCACCGTGTGGTACGGAGTCTGCACCTCATCCTGCTGAAGCATCACCGTGTGGTCACGAGTCTGCACCTCATCCTGCTGCAGCATCTTTTTTTCCCCCCCCCTGCACCTCATCCTGCCCTGCAGCATCACCGTGTGGTACGGAGTCTGCACCTCATCCTGCCCAACAGCATCACCGTGTGGTACAGGAGTCTGCACCTCATCCTGGCTGCAGCATCACTGTATTGAGTACGCAGTCTGCACCTCATCCTGCTGCAGCATCACCGTGTGGTACGGAGTCTGTACCTCATCCTGCTGCAGTATCACCGTGTGATGCCCAGTCTGCACCTCATCCTGCTGCAGCATCACCGTGTGGTACGGAGTCTGCACTTCATCCTGCTGCAGCATCACCGTGTGGTACGGAGTCTGTACCTCATCCTGCTGTAAAATCACCGTGTGGTACTGAGTCTGCACCCTCATCCTGCTGCAGCATCACCGTGTGGTACGGAGTCTGCACCTCATCCTGCTGCAACATCACCGTGTGTACCGCTCTGCACCTCATCCTGCTGCAGTATCACCGTGCCGGTACCAGGACTCTGCACCTCATCCTGCTGCAGCATCACTCGTGGCTTGGTACAGGGCCTGCACCTCATCCTGCTGCAGCATCACCGTGTGGTACGGAGTCTGCACCACATCCTGCTGCAGCATCACCGTGTGGTACGGAGTCTGCACCTCATCCTGCTGCAGCATCACCGTGTGGTACGGAGTCTGCCTCTCATCCTGCTGCAGCATCACCGTGTGCTGCCCAGTCTGCACCGCATCCTGCTGCAGCATCACCGTGTGGTACGGAGTCTGCACCACATCCTGCTGCAGCATCACCGTGTGGTGCAGGAGTCTGCACCTCATCCTGCTGCAGCATCACCGTGTGCTGCCGAGTCTGCACTTCATCCTGCTGCAGCATCCCCCCCCCCCCCCCCCCCCCCCCCCCCCCCCCCCCCCCCCCCCCCCCCCCCCCTGCACCTCATCCTGCTGCAGCATCACCGTGTGAGTACGGAGTCCTGCACCTCATCCTGCTGCAGCATCCCCCCCCCCCCCCCCCCCCCCCCCCCCCCCCCCCCCCCCCCCCCCCCCCCCCCCCCCTCTGCACCTCATCCTGCTGCAGCATCACCGTGTGGTACGGAGTCTGCACCTCATCCTGCTGCAGCATCTACCGTGTGGTGCGGCGTCTGCACCTCATCCTGCTGCAACATTACCGTGTGGTACGGAGTCTGCACCTCATCCTGCTGCAGCATCACCGTGTGGTGCGGAGTCTGCACTTCATCCTGCTGCAGCATCACCGTGTGGTACGGAGTCTGCACCTCATCCTGCTGCAGTATCACCGTGCGGTGCCCAGTCTGCACCTCATCCTGCTGCAGCATCACCGTGTGGTACGGAGTCCCCACCCCATCCTGCTGCAGCATCACCGTGTGGTACGGAGTCTGCACCTCATCCTGCTGCAGCATCACTGTGCGGTACGGAGTCTGCACCTCATCCTGCTGCAGCATCACCGTGTGGTACGGAGTCTGCACCACATCCTGCTGCAGCATCACCGTGCGGTACGGAGTCTGCACCTCATCCTGCTGCAGCATCACCGTGTGGTACGGAGCCTGCACCTCATCCTGCTGCAGCATCACCGTGTGATACAGCGTCTGCACCACATCCTGCTGCAGCATCACCGTGCGTACGGAGTCTGCACCCTCATCCTGCTGCAGCATCACCGTGTGGTACGGAGTCTGCACCTCATCCTGCTGCAGCATCACCGTGTGGTACGGAGTCTGCACCGCATCCTGCTGCAGCATCTACACCGTGTGGTAGGAGTCTGCACCTCATCCTGCTGCAGCATCACCGTGTGGTACGGAGTCTGCACCGCATCCCTTTTCTGCCCTGCGACCTACCGCATCCCCCCCCGTGGTGCGGGAGTCTGCACCTCATCCTGCTGCAGCATCACCGTGTGCTACGGACCCTGCACCTCATCCTGCTGCACACCGTGTGGTACGGAGTTCACCTCATCCTGCTGCAGCGTCACCGTGTGGTACGGAGTCTGCACCCTATTCTGCTGCAGTATCATGGTGTAAGAACGGAGTCTGCACCTCATCCTGATGCAGCATCACCGTGCGGTACGGAGTCTGCACCTTATCCTGCCTGCATCACCGTGTGGTACGGAGTCTGCACCGCATCCTGCTGCAGCATCACCGTGTGGTACGGAGTCTGCACCTCATCCTGCTGCAGCATCACCGTGTGGTACGGAGTCTGCACCTCATCCTGCTGCAGTATCACCGTGTGGTACGGAGTCTGCACCTCATCCTGCTGCAGCATCACCGTGTGGTACGGAGTCTGCACCTCATCCTGCTGCAGCATCACCATGTGGTACGAGTCTGCACCTCATCCTGCTGCAGCATCGCCGTGTGGTACGGAGTCTGCACCGCATCCTGGCTGCAGCATCACCGTGTGGTACGGAGTCTGCACCGCATCCTGCTGCAGCATCACCGTGTGGTACGGAGTCTGCACCTCATCCTGCTGCAGCATCACCGTGTGGTACGGAGTCTGCACCTCATCCTGCTGCAGCATCACCGTGTGGGTACGGAGTCTGCACCTCATCCTGCTGCAGCGTCACCGTGTGGTACGGAGTCTGCACCTCATCCTGCTGCAGCGTCACCGTGTGGTACGGAGTCTGCACCTCATCCTGCTGCAGCATCACCGTGTGGTACGGAGTCTGCACCTCATCCTGCTGCAGCATCACCGTGTGGTACGGAGTCTGCACCTCATCCTGCTGCAGCATCACCGTGTGGTACGGAGTCTGCACCTCATCCTGCTGCAGCATCACCGTGTGGTACGGAGTCTGCACCTCATCCTGCTGCAGCATCACCGTGTGGTACGGAGTCTGCACCTCATCCTGCTGCAGCGTCACCGTGTGGTACGGAGTCTGCACCTCATCCTGCTGCAGCATCACCTGTGGGGTACGGAGTCTGCACCACATCCTGCTGCAGCATCACCGTGTGGTGCAGAGTCTGCACCTCATCCTGCTGCAGCATCACCGTGTGGTACGGAGTCTGCACCGCATCCTGCTTCAGCATCTACTTCCTACAATAGGATTGCAATACCGTTCACATCGTCTACTGTCAACCCATTTGTAAATCTTTAATCTTCTTTTAGTATTTAAACTTAGGTTTCGTGCTTAGATTTGTAGGTTATCCCAGCGGATTTCTGGATTTTTATATTTTCATCTTATAGTTTATTATATTTTATTATATGCACTGTGGGTTTGAGAGGATTGCACCTTCTATCTCTGTTGTATATCTAACATGTGGCACATTTGACAACAAAGTTGACTTTAACCAGTAATTCAAATATCAAGAAACAAAAGAAACTAATAATAATAGGAAAAAAATTTGGAATTGTGGTTGAAAATAATAATAATAATAAACAAAACTGTCCCAGACACATTACAGCATTTTTCCTATGAACATGGACCAACATACCTCCCAACATGTGCAGACGTCTGATTGGACGTTACAGAAAACACCTGATTGCAGTGATTGCCTGAAAGTGTTGCGCAACATTTTAGCTTTGGAGCCCCATCGTGCTTGTTTACTTGTTTAATTTTTTGTCTGCTTGTTTTTAATATTTCTGTTGAACCACAATTCAAAATCAATGTCAAGATTTTCATGAAATTTTCATTTATCATCACTTCTGGCAATTTCAACCTATTTCACTTACAGCTGATTTTTTTCCTTCTTGAATGGGAGGGTATGAATAATTTTGAGGACGACGACATATATATCCAATATATATAAATATATAAACTCCAAGAATTACAGTTCTGACAGATTATTCACAGCTTGTTTGGCATGAAGGTTATTTGGAAATTTGAAGAACGGCACCTTAAACACAGCAACTGTGCTGGAACCACGTTTTTAGATTATATGGAAAAGCGGCAGCTGAATGTGGACCATCATGAGACAGGTCTGCTCTGCAAAGAGCAGTCTACGAGTTGATGCCATGACATGTGTCCATAATGTTCCAGAGTGCTGCTGCTGCAGCAAAATAATTACCCACAACACAGAAGCACAATCATCCCTCCCCCAGTTTAGACTTGCTAACAAGACCAGTAAAGTTTCCAATTATTACACTGTCAAGCTCACTTATCACGCGCTACAATCGGAGAAAATGCAAAGGAGAGCAGCAGAGGGCCTATTTGATTAATCGGTGCAGCCAGCGTAGAGTGGTGTGGCAGGCCCGGAGGGAATAGGGCAGTGGGTGAGGGGAGCAAGCACCCCCGGCTGGCTGGCTGGAGAAGCCTGTTGACAGTCCCCAACCTCACTAGAGACTGCAACAGTCAGGAGAGGCTTGTTGCAGTGCAGTCTGCTGTAATGTACTTCCACCAAAACACTGGAGGGGCAGTGAAGCCTGCTGGTGCGTTCCAGCAGTGGCGTCAGGCCGGAAGCTGAGCCCAAGCCCGCGTGACACTGCTGTTTTGACATTAATTATCCTCCCACGGCCTGCAGACTTCAGCTCATGGCTGCTACCAGGAAGTGGTGGTTACTACATTTACAAAATTTGAAGCATCTCATCTTTTTTTTCCTTTTAGCACAAATTTTGTTGAAGAGCTACATTAGCATTTGTATCCATTGGAAATGCTCGTCCTGTTCTCTTATTTTGGTTTCCAGAACTGTATCAGACTGAGACATGAGCTCCAGGAGTACATGCTAGTATATATGCGGCGATGCAAAGCAAATGGCTTTGAGAGAAGCAAAGTGAGCGAACAAAGATGTTTTCAGCCCCACAGTCCCTCAACCTGGTTGAAACTCTGCACCGCTGACATCCTGCAGCCAAGGCAACGTCACACAGAACTGACAGAGCACTAACATCTCTCGCCTCCCTTAACGGCTGTGATGGGAGCGGGCTATATCCAGACAAGGCAGGAGGGGGGTTGGAAGCGACACCTGGGTACCTATTCATCACAGTGCTGTTGGTTGAAATCTGCTACGCGGCTCGGACATCCACAGTCTAAATGCAGCAAAACAAATGATCGCAGCTCCATTTAGAGGACGCAGCCGCGGTGGGAGAAAACCTGTTGCAGGATAAACTGCTTTAAAGAGTCAAGAGCCAGACGCTGGGTTTTGTTTTCCAGGTGAAAATGGTGTTGTGATGCTCCCAGATTGCGAGAGTGAAAATAACGATACTTCAACCCTCTCTGGAGAGATTAGCATTGTCACTATTTACAGCCCTGCGCTGCCCCAAGAAGCTGTCTGAGAAACTGCCTGTGTCACTCGCCGATGGGATCTGGGGTCAAAGTGATTGCAAATGCAAGGCGCAATTATCAGAGCAGGACAATGGCGTACAGAGGCAGAGTGGCTGGTTAGTGCCCTCCAACACTGCCTGCAGAGGTGCTTCAGAGGCGAATAATGTCATTCATTATCATAACATAGAGTATGTTATAGCATAATCATATAATCATAAATACAAATGTGATCGAATACTTCCTAAATGTATTCAAGTTACACAATACCAAATACACACAATGTATTTTTTAATGTATTCCGTTACACTTTTTAATTCTAGAACTGTATTCTAAATACTTTAAAGGGACACTGTGTAACAATTGTATATCACAGCAGCTCCCTCGCACTTTTCATACTGCTTTAGCGTGAAACCGGCAGACGGATTGACAGCGCTGCATGTAACGGCGTACTGTAAACAGCCTCTATAGGCGCTTTCGGACTGTAGGAACCTTTGAGACCGGGCCGTTTTTTGCGCATTTGGACATATAGGAACTAGGGACCTCAGACCTCAGTTCCTAGAACCTCTTTAGCTCCTACTCCGAGGCAGGGTCTTTTGGGGGTTCCATGGGAACTGAAATACGTAGGTGTTTGGTGATTGGTAGAACTGACAAGCCTTGCGTGAGCTCAGCTTCTTCCAGCCCTGCCATGTTTAAAAAGTCTCACAGTTGTTTGCCTGTTTACCGAGATGGTAATAACAACAAGAACTATTACAATGGAAGTGTACTAATTCATTTTTAAATCCATCACAATGGTGCACGTCCCGAATCGATAACTACTTTGAAATGTCCAAAAGCAATTATTTTTCATATTAATTTAATGACCAAATACAGCTGCAAAGTACAGCAGTAGAATCTGCGGCTGCCGCCCGGACACTTTAGTGTCACTAACGTTCCAGGCGTACTTCAACAAAAGGTAAACAAGGGAATGGGAGGGAAAGCTGGTAAGTTAGCTTTATAATAACTTTGAATAAAAGAGATGAGAAACCTCAGTTTTGTATCAGATCATCTGGCGCATCAATTTGTCTCTGTTGCAACAATTACGTCACACGTGGTCCCTAACGAGGTCCTTCCTCATGTGCGAACGCAAACTGAAAGCGAAGGGTAGTTCGCATCCCCAGTAAATAAACTGGGGATGCGTTCGTAGAACCTCTCTGTCCAAATGCGCCTTATGTGAAGACATGATCTGTCAGTTACAGTGACTTCAGTCCACATCTGATATGTTGTCATGGCGATGTTGTATTGTTTTCCCTGACCCATGTTTTACCGTCTTTCTCTCGGCTTCTGTGATTAAAATGACATCTGGTTTGTTACTGACGCCCGTCTGCCCGACTGCACATGAATGCAGCATCAGTGTAACGCTCGGTTCCTCCTCACTGCACCCGTGGTGACTTTTCAAAAGCATCACCTCGAACTGAGCTAACAGATCCGGTGTCTCCGGTGAGTTTCTGTGGTTTCCTGCTGTCACGCTTCTACTGAACGTAAAAACATGGCAACATGGCATGGTAGCCCCCACCGAGCCGCCCCGTTCCATGTAGATATGAATGATACGAACGGCAAATTCAGAGCTTAGAGGAGCACTTCAGTTTGTTAATGAAGGTGATTACTGATTAATGGAATGCTCAAATGCTCAAAACTAGACACCTTGCGAAACACGCCGCAGGGTTTTCAACGCCTCCTTAACACGTGTCGGCCATTGACTTTGCATGTAAACCTGATGCCCTTGATGCCCAAATCGCATTCACAGTAATGTGACAGGAAAGGGGGTCACAGACACAAGGGACCCATAGCCATGGCCCAAGGGGTGGCCGTGGCCCCCTGAATAAAAAGCTGGCAACCCCTGCAAAAATGCTAATAAAAATAAAATAAATAAAAATATTACAATAGAACTATTTTCTGTCAGTTCTTTTGCCGTAGTCCCCCGCAGGTCTGTCACCCCTCATTAACTCACCCTTTCTTATGTAAATTCATCCTGGAAGATGCCACCTGGAACTGCCCCAACCAGTTTCCAATGCCCCTTTCACATCAGCACCTACTTAGCCCTCATTGGACCGACACCACACTACCCTGGTTTCGTTTGTTCACATTACAACCGAGGCGTCCTCAGCTCTGGTTTTCAGTGTGAGTGAGGTCACAGGGAAGTTTTGTGAAATCAATTGTTTGTGACACACACACTCACACCCACACTGAACTGCTTATTACACTCAAAAAAAACTTGGCCACTCTTAAAATAAATTTAAAAGAAAGATTTTTTTCTTTTCTTTTTTGCTTGTAATAAGCAAAAAATTTCTCACAATGGAACAAATTTAATTTTCTTAAAATGTTCTCATCTTGAAATAAGATGCATTGCCTTAAAACAAGTTCATAGATCTCACGCTCTCTTCATGTAATTTTGTCTTATTTTGAATGTGATGAGATATTTTGACTAGAAAATAGAAAAATATACTTGCTAATATTTAAGTTTTTACAGTGTATTAATGAAATTAAGGAAATTTGCTGCAGATAATGCCTTACTGTAGTCAAAGTCAACTTTATTGTCAAATGTGCCACATGTTATACATACAACACAGATGAAATTACAGTCCTCTTAAAGGAGTGATGACATAGCAGTTAAAAACTAATTTATGTTGTTGGCATTACTGCATATATAAATACTCCAAAGAAAAAAACTGCATTTTTTACAGCGGGGTATTGTTTTGAAAGCCAGACCTCCCTTCCTCAGTAATACAGTTGGGTCCGGTGATGATATGGAGCTTTACCCGGAGACCACGTTGACTTCATTTTGATTGGCTACACCTTATTTGGCTATGACCTTATTTGGAGAATCTAGGTCAAGCTGCGGTCGGAGTTTGCTAAAGGCTAACTGCTAGCAACATGGGCACTTCAGACAGTGAGAGCTACGTTTATCAGACAAGACAGCATTTAGAAAATAAATAAACTTACAGGTAATGACAAGGTTGTGGCCCCCTCCCTCAGTGTTGCTGCAGAAGTTTCGTTTAAATCCATTTGTTTGAAAACCCAGACCTGACTGCACAGAAGTTACTACTAGCTCCATACACGAAGCTGAATCAGACAGGAGGGGAGGGGGGAGCGGACGGTGCATAGACCGTTAGGAGAGAGAGGGGGGGGCGCTGTTTACTTGATAGTGTGCTCTTATTGAGCAATTAAATTACGTAGAATGATAGAACTACGTAGAATGATAGAACTACGTAGAATGATGGAACTACGTAGAATGATGGAACTACGTAGAATGATGGAACTACGTAGAATGATGGAACTACGTAGAATGATAGCCTGCTGTCTGATTCAACCGTTTCTGAGCAGAGAGACAAAGCTGACAGACCATAAACAGGAACTTTGATTCTCACTCTGGACATTCACATGAACTCATCAGTGCACAACAGATCATATTATACACCCAAAACCCCAGAAAAGTGAAATTTGATGTCATGGCACCTTTAAAGACACAACGTAACTTTTAGACCTTAAAAATCTGCGTTTCTGACTCGTTTTGATGGCACACCAACATTCATTTTGCGCATTTTCGAGCCGTCACTGCCCAGAGGCGTCTATGTAAGATTCCCATCCGGGGCGCGACTGTGACGTTGCAGCCGACTATTGGCTGCAGCACCGCGTCACTCACTAGCAACTGGATGTAAACCAGGGATCAACCATGCGAGTGTTTTGAACGCACATCATGTCGGATTCGGTAAGGAAACATTACAGGAGGAAGAGAGGAAAAGGAAGAGAAACAGGGACAGAAGAAGAGTCAAGATAAGACTGTCTGTTACTGGCTGGAGTGAATCACGCTGCAGGTATGATACAAGATGGTTGCTAGTTTAGTCGCCGATAGGGGGCGCGTCACTGAGAAAACTGCTAAAAGTTCCGTTGTGTGTCTTTAAACCCACGGTTCATATATCATAAAATATAAACTATAAGATAAAAATATAAAAATCTAGGAATCTGCTGGGGTAACCTAGAAATCTAAACACGAAACCTAAGTTTAAATATTAAAGAAGGTTACAAATTTACAAATGGGTTGACTGTAGACGATGTGAATGGTATTGCAATCCTAATGTAGGAAGTAGTGCAGATATTACAGTGCAGACAATGTAAACAATGTAACTGTAGGATGTGACAAGAAAGTTTGACGATGTAACAGTGTGGTGGTCCTGAAGGACAATAGTGCAAATAGTCACTGTAAACAATGTAACAGTACAGTAGCAATAGTGCAATAATGCATATGCAGAGTAAACTGAGCAGCAGTCTGATGGATGCAATAGTGCAATATGTAGTAGTGCCATTTGGTACAATGTTCTGCAGTGTTGAACTGTTGCCATGGTGATGATGAAGTGAGGTGTCCAGTCCTAAGGTACGTAAGTTTGTGAGTGGACAGAGTCAGGGGGGGTGAGTGGGGGTAGAGCAGGGAGGGAGTTGAGTGTCCTCACTGCCTGGTGGAAAAAGCTGTCTCTGAGCCTGCTGGTTCTGGTTCTGATCCGGAGACTCTGCAGCCTCCTCCCTGACGGCAGCAGGGTGAAGACACTGTGGGTGGGGTCACCTGTGATCCTGGCGGCTCTACAGGTGAGACAGGAGTGGTAAATGTCCAATAGAGAGGGGAGGGGGACACGGAGGATCTTCCCAGTTGCAGGGTCTTGCGGCAGGATGCGGTGCAGACTCCGTACCACACGGTGATGCTGCAGCAGGATGCGGTGCAGACTCCGTACCACACGGTGATGCTGCAGCAGGATGAGGTGCAGACTCCGTACCACACGGTGATGCTGCAGCAGGATGAGGTGCAGACTCCGTACCACACGGTGATGCTGCAGCAGGATGAGGTGCAGACTCCGTACCACACGGTGATGCTGCAGCAGGATGTGGTGCAGACTCCGTACCACACGGTGATGCTGCAGCAGGATGTGGTGCAGACTCCGTACCACACAGTGATGCTGCAGCAGGATAAGGTGCAGACTCCGTACCACACGGTGATGCTGCAGCAGGATGAGGTGCAGACTCCGTACCACACGGTGATGCTGCAGCAGGATGTGGTGCAGACTCCGTACCACACGGTGATGCTGCAGCAGGATGAGGTGCAGACTCCGTACCACACGGTGATGCTGCAGCAGGATGAGGTGCAGACTCCGTACCACACGGTGATGCTGCAGCAGGATGTGGTGCAGACTCCGTACCACACGGTGATGCTGCAGCAGGATGTGGTGCAGACTCCGTACCACACAGTGATGCTGCAGCAGGATGAGGTGCAGACTCCGTACCACACGGTGATGCTGCAGCAGGATGAGGTGCAGACTCCGTACCACACGGTGATGCTGCAGCAGGATGAGGTGCAGACTCCGTATGCACACACAGGTGATGCTGCAGCAGGATGTGGTGCAGACTCAGTACCACACGGTGATGCTGCAGCAGGATGTGGTGCAGACTCCGTACCACACGATGATGCTGCAGCAGGATGCGGTGCAGACTCCGTACCACACGGTGATGCTGCAGCAGGATGCGGTGCAGACTCCGTACCACACGGTGATGCTGCAGCAGGATGAGGTGCAGACTCCGTACCACACGGTGATGCTGCAGCAGGATGAGGTGCAGACTCCGTACCACACGGTGATGCTGCAGCAGGATGCGGTGCAGACTCCGTACCACACGGTGATGCTGCAGCAGGATGCGGTGCAGACTCCGTACCACACGGTGATGCTGCAGCAGGATGCGGTGCAGACTCCGTACCACACGGTGATGCTGCAGCAGGATGCGGTGCAGACTCCGTACCACACGGTGATGCTGCAGCAGGATGCGGTGCAGACTCCGTACCACACGGTGATGCTGCAGCAGGATGAGGTGCAGACTCCGTACCACACGGTGATGCTGCAGCAGGATGTGGTGCAGGCTCCGTACCACACGGTGATGCTGCAGCAGGATGCGGTGCAGACTCCGTACCACACGGTGATGCTGCAGCAGGATGAGGTGCAGACTCCGTACCACACGGTGATGCTGCAGCAGGATGAGGTGCAGACTCCGTACCACACGGTGATGCTGCAGCAGGATGAGGTGCAGACTCCGTACCACACGGTGATGCTGCAGCAGGATGTGGTGCAGACTCCGTACCACACGGTGATGCTGCAGCAGGATGTGGTGCAGACTCCGTACCACACAGTGATGCTGCAGCAGGATAAGGTGCAGACTCCGTACCACACGGTGATGCTGCAGCAGGATGAGGTGCAGACTCCGTACCACACGGTGATGCTGCAGCAGGATGTGGTGCAGACTCCGTACCACACGGTGATGCTGCAGCAGGATGAGGTGCAGACTCCGTACCACACGGTGATGCTGCAGCAGGATGAGGTGCAGACTCCGTACCACACGGTGATGCTGCAGCAGGATGTGGTGCAGACTCCGTACCACACGGTGATGCTGCAGCAGGATGTGGTGCAGACTCCGTACCACACGGTGATGCTGCAGCAGGATGAGGTGCAGACTCCGTACCACACGGTGATGCTGCAGCAGGATGAGGTGCAGACTCCGTACCACACGGTGATGCTGCAGCAGGATGTGGTGCAGACTCCGTACCACACGGTGATGCTGCAGGAGGATGAGGTGCAGACTCCGTACCACACGGTGATGCTGCAGCAGGATGAGGTGCAGACTCCGTACCACACGGTGATGCTGCAGCAGGATGAGGTGCAGACTCCGTACCACACAGTGATGCTGCAGCAGGATGTGGTGCAGACTCCGTACCACACGGTGATGCTGCAGCAGGATGAGGTGCAGACTCCGTACCACACGGTGATGCTGCAGCAGGATGTGGTGCAGACTCCGTACCACACAGTGATGCTGCAGCAGGATGAGGGGATGACTCCGTACCACACGATGATGCTGCAGCAGGATGAGGTGCAGACTCCGTACCGCACGGTGATGCTGCTGGTCAGGATGGTCTCCATGGTGCCCCTGTAGAAAGAGTGCATGATGGGGAATAGGGCTCTTGCTCTTCTCAGTTTCTGCAGGAAGTAGAGTCGCTGTTGGGCTTTCTTGGTGTTGGTGTCCCAGGACAGGACAGGAAGAAGACAAAGAGAGAGTAAATGAGAAGGGCGACTGCTACCTGTGACAACGTTGATTGAGTACAGATAGCTACATTAGAAAAGCTTCTGCCCTTTAATCTAAAGCCCCGTTTCCACCAGCGGGTCTGGGTCGGGTCGGGCCGGATCGGTACTCGTTTTTTTGCGTCTCCACAGATAAAAACTGGGACGGGTACCCTTATATCCGACCCGACCCGGCCTACTTTTTTGGCACCCTTCGGTAGGGGTACTGATCTAACCGATCCGGACCAAAGAGGTGGAGCAAACGCAAAGCAATACATTGATTTGTTGAAAAATCCCACTTCCCGCGTGACCAAGCGTAAAAACAAAGCCGGGATGACTCCTTTTTTGTTTCTGTCATGTGTGACGCGGTGTTTTGGTTAAACTGTGTTGCACAGCGATGATGTCACGCGGTCACGTAGCAGCGCTGTCCAGCGCCTCCAGAGTAAGGGTACAGGTTGCTGTGGGTACGCAGCGTGAAATCAACACATCCGTACCAAAACTAACCCGATCCGGCCTGGCCCGACCCAGACCCGCGGGTGGAAACGGGGCTAAAGGGTCCTGGGTTCAAGTCCCCATGTCACTGAACATTATTCCTTTTTTTTCCCTCGGCAATCTTGTTAAGGAATATATATACCAGTGTGTGTGTATATACACACACACACACCCACACATACACACACACATATATATATATATATATATATATATATATATATATATATATATATATACATATATATATATACACACACACTGTATATACATAGATAGATAGACAGACGGACAGATAAAACAGGCAGACAGACACAGACAGATAGCTAGATAGCTAGATAGTTTGACATGAGCAGTGTTGGGGTAGTTACTCAAAAAAAGTAATCCATTACATATTACTCATTACCTCTCAAAAAGTAATCTTTACATTACTTAAGTTACTTTTTTGGAAAGTAACTTAGTTGCATTACTAGTTACACTACTTTTGCATCATTCTAAAAATCATACCTGAAATGCACAGTCATGTAAGTTCTAGGTTTGAAGTCAAACATCAAATTACCCTTGGCTTTGTGACAGGGCTGTCATGACCTAACACAAGGTTTAAAACAAAACAAAACACTAATACAGAATTTCTCTTTGAAGCTTTTTTTTTTAATGTAGAAATACTGCCAACACCTTTCCAAAAGAGTGAAAAACCACAGCGTAAATATAGGCTTGTAGATTTGTGTCAAAATAACTATTTAGTAACATTCTGGAGATCACTCCATGGAGACTGCTCCTCTTTGGGGCCAAAGGCCAAAGAACCTAACAACATGTTCACAATACAATATCATGTCTCCCAATCTCAATGTAAACATATCAATATAGAAAATAATATAAATAAAATAGCATACCTTGCTATCACTAATAAAGTAATTACAAGGGCACTCTGGCCTTAATCTCAAATTACATTAACTGAAACACCTCTCCAAAAGAGTGCTGATAAGCTTGACAATCTACAATGTAAACACAGGCCTCTAAATAACTAAATAGCAAATAACTATTTAGTAACCTTCTGGAGAACACTCCATGGAGACTGCCCCTCTTTAGGGCCAAAGGCCAAAAAACCTTTAAAACATGTTCACAATACTGTACATACAATATCAATAATGCGAGCATTATTGAAAAAAATGAAAATAGCATACCATGCTTTATATCATGAATAAAATAATTACAAGGACACTCTAGCCTTAATCTCAAAACTAAATTAGCTGAGAGAAAAATTAATTCAACAAAAAATGCATGGCATTCAAGGTGTGATTCAAACTTAACATTTAATGATAGTCAGACACATTAGGTGGCAAGCTTAGCTCACACACCTGGTTATGAGTTGATATATTTCATCCTAGTTGACACATTTATCAAAAAGGTGGTTGTACCTCATTAGAAGGACTCTTTCAAATCGCTTGTCAGATAACCTATTCCTTCTTGGACTCAGCACAAGACTGCCCAGGCTGAAGAGTCTCTCCACAGGGGCACTGGAAGGTATTGCAGTGTTGTATTTCATGAAGACTCTCTCTTATGGTGGGGAAACGGTTCAAGACCTCCATCTCTGAACCAGACTTTAAATAGTCAATAACTTCTGTTTCAGAGTCATAAGGCGTTACATCGTCCTCCTCACCAAAGTCAAAAAAAAAATCACTCACACTGCTGCTGGAGGAAGGGTTCTTCTGTGTTGTGTGTGCATCCTCCTGACCATCATGACCTGTTGCTCGGCACTCGGTTGTCAGTAGTGCCCTCAGGGTTTCCCTCCTGTTCTCTTCTTTCAGCCATCTCAGTTTAAACTGTGGCAGTGTGACAGCTGCAAGGAGGGCCTCTTGCTGTCCATAACTGGACCGAATCGTGTCTTGATGGCCTGCAATAAGGATTACAACGTGTGAGAACTAAAGCACCATCAGAAATCAAATATATACACACAATGCAGAGTCTAGAAAATCATGACATGCAGTGGAGTGGTGTTCCAGTTTGAACTTTTGTGTTCCCCCACAAAGTACAATTAAACCATGCAAGTTGTTTAATCCACTAATACCATGGTCCCAGAGTAAACATTTAATGACAAATGTTTATTTATTTTACTAAACTTTCTAATTATGTATTATTTTATGCTGGCCTTGAAGTTATTTTTTATGCTAACCAACCTTTGTCAAGAGGAATAGAATGCCCTTATCAGATTTTAGCCTGCTGATCTGAACCAGCTAGTTGTTGTTGCTATGGTGACGCCCATGGCGGAGTGATATGACGGTGATTTAACTTGCCGAACTAGTGTGTATTTCTTCACGGAAATAATGCACACCAGTTCGGATTAGAATCCTCACTGACCATGGTATAACTTTCTTTATATAATGGTCAGCGAGAATTATAATACTAACAAGCGTGCATTATTTTCGTTTAAGATATACACAGTAGTTCGGCAGTCACTGTACATCACTCTGGCAGGTTGTCACCATAGCAACGCGCAAAGCGGTGGGTTTAGATCACCTGACTTTTTAATAGGTAAATACGAGAGAAACAGTTGGTTTGTTTAAAAAATATGTCCTCGTTGTTAGTCTTTACTTATCCAGGCCAGAGAAGCACTACGTGAAGCAATACAATCTAATTACCTGCATGACTAAATTGGAATTCAAAGTAGCGTGTACTGAGAAGTAAAATAGACTTACCTCTACGATGGCATCAGCGAGACCTGCTGTCATCCGGCTTAGCCCTTGTTTCAGCGCCACCGTCCTTGACATCAAACTCTCCAGAGTTGGCAAGAGTGTTCCGTAGTAACAATGATCCTCGCCTTGCAGAATGTCTAATGCCACGGTGATCGGTTTCATGACCGCACAGTATTCTTTGAGGAATTGATATTCCTTTTCAGTGAAGGCTTTTATCTCCAGTCTACTGCACAGAGAGTTAAGCGTGTGGAGAGGAAGCGCAGTGATGCGGGACAGGGCGTCATGAAACGAGTTCCATCTCGTTGATGTAGGAACCACAAACTTTTTATTACAGAGTTCCTCCACAAATTCAGAGGCTACAGTAGAGCGACTGGCTTTAGTCCACAAGGCAGAACACTTTGCAGTTGCACTTCGGTACACGGCTTTAGATTCAGAGTTCGCCGTCAGCCACTTATTTACATCATTTGTAGAAATCAAGTTCAATGTGTGGATGCACATCTGAAGTGAGGAGGTAGAGAAAACTGTCCCTCTGTATTGTCTCCGCTACAAAGCACATCCTCAACATCTGTGAACACCGTCTCCTGGTCTCCGTCTCCATCATCCATCTCTTCCTCCTCCACATCGACCACTGGCGCTGCTTGGCACTCGTACATCTTAAAAGCCTTTACAAAGTTGGACCCGTTGTCCGTAACAGTAGCAGTCACTTTGTGTGCTAGTCCATAAGATGAGTGTCCCTGCTCAATTTCACTTTGCAACGACATCAAAAGTGTGACGTCCCTTGATTCGTTTACAAGCAATTGCCGCTTTCTTGCGCTGAAAATTATCAGTATCGATCCAGTGAGACGTCATTCCTAAAAAGCTTTTTATTGCAGGTGGTCCAAATGTCAGCGGTAGTTGACACAAACTCTAACGTCTCAAATGCCTGCTTCAACTGTTTTTCCATCTTTTCGTAGCACTGGTCCAAATAGTTTGCAAAAGTTTTTCTGTCTGATGTCGGCCGCTCACTCCCTGATACCGGGATTCTCCTCAGTATGTTTCTGAACGACGATGATTCCACCGTCGATATGGGTAGCACATCCTCCACAATGAAAGATGCCACGAGTCGATTTAATTCTGCCTTTGTTGTTACCTGGTGTTCCTGGAAATTTAGCCGCCGTTGCTTGGGTGTCGGTTCCGTGCTACCTTCACTTTCGCCACGGGGGTTTTTTGCAACTAGCTTGGTACTAGCATGCTGTCTTTCCAGATGCTTTGACAGATTTGATGTGGAGTTCGCAGCAGTGGAGAGATGTTTTTGACCAAGGCAAAGTTTACACTTGACAGTGACGTTCTTGTCCCTTCGTGCAACAAATTCAAAGTAGTGGCCATATTTCCACGCATCAAGGGATGTTTTTGTGAGAGCGGTAGCACTGCCACCTTCACTCTGCTCCGCCATCTCGCAACTGCCTTTCTCTCTAGTGATTTGGGATGCGTTGATGACGTCACACAGGAAATGCTTGGTTTGAGGCTCCATTGCATAGATTATCAGTCATATAAGTAACGACATCATATTTTTAAAAGTACTTGTATGTCATTACAGTGGTCGCCGCGGTAACGCGTTACACTACTACGTTTTCAAAAATAGTAGTGTCATTACAGTAACTAGTTACTTTGTAACGCGTTACACCCAACACTGGACATGAGCTTGTGGGGGAGGATTTCAGATTCTCAATAAGATCGTGGAGGAAAAAAAAAAGAAAAATGTTCACCTATACAGGAACTTGAACCCTCCACCACTGGGTTAACAGTGTGAGCTATCCAAACTTTGTATGGAATGCCACAAATAACCATCTCATGTGTGCCTTTCATTTACCGTCTCCCTCATCTTCTTCTCCTGTGTCTGTTTTTACTGGCGGCTGGCAAACAATTCATGAGGTGCGTTACCGCCACCTACTGTTAGGGATTGTGAACTGTCACTGCTGTCGTGTGCGTTGCACAGTCTAGTACGTCAGACTGTTAACAGAGAGGGACGAACCTTCCACTCACGTGACCCATTGGTTTCTGAAAAACTAAAAGTGAAGCCAGGTGGGCGTGTCCCACCGTTTTGCATGTGTCATCACTCCCGGAAAATACTAAAATGGGCAAAGGCAAGGCTGCTCCGAGCAGCGGGGCAAATGATTGACAGCTGACGTACTCTGGGCTAAACGCTAACTGAGCTAACTTGAAACTAACAGGAGCTAACGAAGATTAGCCCCCTAAGCGGCGGGATTAAGGTGAGACATGCTTAGACTTGCTATAATCTGACTAAAAACTGCCATTGTGCTGCTCTGCTACAAACTGAGACCTTACTGAGAGCTAACAAGGAGCTAACTGTTAGCCACGTTCTTTTTTTTTTTTTTTGCTCTCTCTCTGTCAATCAAAAGGACACACACCTAATTATGGGTAATTTTAAGATTAAATAACATCTAAAACGAATGAGTTATAAAAAAAATATTCACCCTCCTTACAGTTGACGTGAAGGTAAACTTGACCTATTAAACCTAAAATGATGTTTGAACCAGGCTGTAAACATGTTTATTTCTGCTGTAAACATGTTTATTTCTGTTGTAAACATGTTTATTGCTGCTGTAAACATGTTTATTTCTGTTGTAAACATGTTTATTTCTGCTGTAAACATGTTTATTTCTGCTGTAAACATGTTTATTTCTGTTGTAAACATGTTTATTTCTGCTGTAAACATGTTTATTTCTGTTTGTAAACATGTTTATTGCTGCTGTAAACATGTTTATTTCTGTTGTAAACATGTTTATTTCTGCTGTAAACATGTTTATTTCTGCTGTAAACATGTTTATTTCTGTTGTAAACATGTTTATTTCTGCTGTAAACATGTTTATTCCTGCTGTAAACATGTTTATTTCTGCTGTAAACATGTTTATTTCTGTTGTAAACATGTTTATTGCTGCTGTAAACATGTTTATTTCTGCTGTAAATATGTTCATTTCTGCTGTAAACATGTTTATTTCTGCTGTGAAGTCGGTCTTTTTAACATGGGAGTCTATGGGGATTTGTTCTGTTTTACAGCCCCTAGTGGATGAAGGGAGAACTACAAAAAATTAATTCTTCCAGGTAGCCTCATAGTTGGCCACCGGAGGTTGCCACTTGCTCTTATCCCGCCCACTTGTGATCGGGCAATGGACTGTAACTGAAAAGCTACAAAGCCAAGTTGAACTGAGTTGAGTTTAGATTGAGTTGAGCTGACTTGTGCTGGTGGAAAAGGGCTATATGGAAAATGATATGTAATAAAGGGGCCCAGGCCAAGAGTCGTACCTGGAGATCTGTTAAGGAACTTCAGGACTCCTCTTTCCAACTGATAATAAACAAAAATATGGAACCTGTGATAACAGACTGTTGGTATTCCTTAAAAAACAACAACAACAAAACAACAACAGCAAAAGCTTGTGTGCAGGAAGTCACATCCTGACTCATGTCGTTATTCTGCTCAGGCCCTGCCGGGCGGTCCTCTGGGCTTCCTGCTGTTTTTTGCTACTTCAGGAAACAGAAAGAGAATAAGCAAAGACTGAGAGACTTCTGGAGACCTGATGCTGTTAATGTTTGAATCAGCTTCTCTATCTGAAAGTGCAACTGCATCACCAAATCGCACTGCAGTGAATAAAGAGACTCCAGTATGAACCTCACGCCGCACCGAAGCATGGATAGTTCTTCAGACCCATATAAGCATTATCTCGCCCATGGCCTTGCTCTCATAATTTACCTTTGATGTAAACAGAATTATTAGCATACTATTACTACTAAACCGCAGGCCAGAAGAAGCTCCATAATGAACATTAGCTGTACAGCAGCCACAGCAATGCAAAAACATGCACCTCAGATTCATTAAAAGCGCATTATCTTAACGCTGTAGCCTCAGCCAGCATTCCCTTTCACAGCGGTGCTCTTCAGACACAGCTCGCACAATAACTGATCACGGCTGCGCGCACATATCAATGTGTCAAGCCCTTTGTCCTGGAGTTGCACCATGGAACTAATTTGCAGCTGGCGCGAAGCGAGCAGCAGAAACCACAAACACACCAATTAAGCTGACATTCAGCTTTCTGCTCACTTGTCTTTCAAAAATACATAAGGGCCGGCGTTCCGAAGTTCACAAGTGAAATCCCTCCATCCCTGAGAGAGAGCACAGGCAATAATTACTGGCCAACACATCTGATTTATTGTGGAGCAGCGTTCCCCGGGCTCGGCTGTAAAATACTCCCAAGACCTGTCTGTGTATGATGCAAACAGCATCAACATTTTGCATCCTCACTTTGTTGTTTTTCTGTATGTCAGGCCTGATACTCTGGCTTTGGCTTCACAGAAAATTAGCTATGACTCTAATGACTCCTCTGTCTTCCATGACCTGCACATCAAACTGAATCTGGAAACAGACAGATTGACGGCGTTGCTGGTGTATAGAGAGGGAGGAAGAGATTGAAGGCAAACCTGATATCCCCCTGAAATCTGTGATTGAGTCCTCTGGCAGCGTGTCCTGATGGCTGATCCACTCACAAGCTTTAAATATCAGCCAGTCGATGAAATGTCGAAATAATGAAATAAAGCAGCAACAGAATATGTATTAATGCGGAGTACACCAATGTCATTCAGAAAATACGATACTGACGACGCTGAGGTCTTACTCAGTCAAATTTGAGATCATCATAAAAATCCTTTCACCGCAGATCAATCCCGAGCCATGAGGTCAGACCACATCTCTTTTTAGCATTGTGCCTGAACACAACCCTCATGGTGGCTCAGTGCTTCTGGAGGGGGAGTTGGATCTGTGCTTCCACTGTGCAGTCATCCCAGGAGCGTCCTGAACCGGTCTGCAAGGGTACTGCAGGATTTGGATGTTATACTGAATCAGATATGGATCCGAATCAGGTGGGTAGATGTGTAACAATATGTCGATCTATATCGATAGAGAAAAATGTATTGATTGTTAATCGATCCAAAAACCCACTATTGATCAAAAATCAATATCAATTTTGTATTTGTGACTATTCTTTTTATTGTATGTTTGGATTTGGACCCCAGGAAGACTAGCTGCTTGCCATGGCAACAGCTAATGGGGATCCTTAATAAAATTACAAAAATTACAAAATCCACTTTTGTTATTAAAATACAAATTTTTTGCAACAAAATCCATGTTTATAGTTGTGCAATGAATAGATGTGACGCATCTGCAGATTGTACTGCAAAGCTTACAGTTATGTTTAGAAACAATAAGCTTGTTTATTACTAATATTGTTTTATATCGATCGGTGGACCTGAAATCGTATCGAATCAAAATTGTATCGCGACTGAATTTGAGATATCGGCAGACATCGAATCGCCTATCCACTGTATCGATATAATATCGTATCGTGATTAAATCACCGATTTACACCCCTACAGGTGGGCTGGATCAGGGAGACGGTCGCTGGAAGACTGAAGCTGGAATCCCCCAGTAACCAGTAACCGCTTCACATTAGGGCAGTGCAGCGGTTACCGGTTCATACCGAAAACCGGTGTTTATTTTTATTATATGTACTTTTCATATACCCCCATACCAGTGAAAAGTAGGGCTGGACAATTAATCCAATTTTGATCATTATTTCAATTTTGCCTTCTCACGATTATAAGAATACTGTAGCTGAAGAGAAACGATTAATCATGAAGTGAACAAACTGGGGGGTATAAACTGCAGGGAGTATAGAACAGAACTGCATGTAGACTGGGTATTCATTTTTTTTATTGCTATTATCATTTTAATATATTATTCTTATTTTACTCATTTACTTGTTTCTAATTTATTTCCTGTTGTGTTTTTAAAAAAGTTGTATTTGAGGATGAGTTTTGGTGGTTCAATCAACACTATTTTTTTTTAAATCAATGAATAATTGTGTATATTAATCGTGATTTTAGTATCACTCATAATAATTGCGATTATTTTTTCCATAATCGTCCAGCTCACGTGAAAAGCCCAGATAGCACGCGAAATGTGCGCCATGGCAAAGTGTTTCAGCGGGGACGATTTCACTGCTAGACACAAACACCACAGCGTGTGAAAAGCCGGTTAAAGCTGTCAAACTGAAGCACACGTTGTTTACCAGAGGAACTAATTCCCAAATAGGAGCCACGCCGATGATTTGGAAGTTTTTCGGCCTTTTAAAGATCGGACGTGGACCAAACAACTGTTTTCAAATGCTGTCGAGCAAAAGCGGCAGCTAGTGGTGGTAACACTAGCAGCTAGCTTAGCTGACAACACCTTTTAGAGTAGCAAGAATATAGATACGGGACTGCATATGAGAAAAAGAGCAAGAAGAGGTCGGATTACAGTCATATTTCACTGTGACAAGGACATGAGAAAGCGGCTTCCAGGCGATGGTGAAAACTGGATCCCAGGTATGTCCTTCATGTTCAGGATGTTAACATCCTGAACCAATAGCATGCTTTTTAAACCATCCCGAAGATGCAGCAACGTGGATTTATTATTTTCAAAGCGGTTGAATTTGCTATTAACTATTTTAACAGCGAGTGTGCGGTAGGGCTGTAGTGTTACTGTTCGACACAAACCTGTAACGAATAGTTGAGCGCAAGACTTGTTTGTTTTATTGTTTCATTAAGTTTTTGCATCGCTGAATGACGGACCGTCAAACTTATCTTCACTTGGTGGAGTGCCCTTAGCACTTGGCACTTTGGTTTAGATGAAAAGGAAGCTCAATAAAAGTCGACAAGACAAAACCAGTGTTCCAACTATGAGTCTACCCCAAAGAAGTCATTTTTTGTTGTTCTCCCTTGATCCGCAAGGGGCTGGCTGCAAGACTGAGCAAATCCCCATAGACTTGTGTATATATATATACAAATACATATAATGTACATATTTATACATATATATATATATTTATATATATATATATATATATATATATATATATATATATATATATATATATAACACCAGGGTGATAGCTGAAAGAAGCTTCAAATCATTTCTGCTGAATGATGCATTCATGAACTCTGTAACAGTAACCTTCCAGTGCTGATAATAACTAAATAATCAGCAGCAGCTACACTATTAAGTCATGTCGCATTTCCAAACTGATTTAAAAAACAAAAAAAGAAAAAAAGCATAGAGGACAGAAAATTGTAAAGGATTGTATAAGCCCTGATAAAAACCATTACATTTCATGAAGTCGTGCTAAATATTCTTAAAGGTGCCATGACATCAAATTTAACTTTTCTGGGGTTTTGGGTGTATAATATGATCTGTTGTGCACTGATGAGGCCATGTGAATGTCCAGAGTGAGAATCAAAGTTCCTGTTTATGGTCTGTCAGCTTTGTCTCTCTGCTCAGAAACAGTTGAATCAGACAGCAGCTTATCATTCTACGTAGTTCTATCATTCTACGTAGTTCTATCATTCTACGTAATTTAATTGCTCCAATAAGAGCACACTATCAAGTAAACAGCGCCCCCCCTCTCTCTCTCCTAACTGTTTATGCACCGTCCGCTCCCCCCCTCCCCTCCCTGTCTGATTCAGCTGCATGTATGGAGCTAGTAGTAACTTCTCTGCAGTCAGGTCTGGATTTTCAAACAAATGGATTTCAAAGCAAACTTCTGCAGCAACACTGAGGGAGGGGGGCCACAACCTTGTCATTACCTGTAAGTTTATTTATTTTCTAAATGCTGTCTTGTCTGATAAACGTAGCTCACACTGTCTGAACTGCCCATGTTGCTAGCAGTTAGCCTTTAGCAAACTCCGACCGCAGCTTGACCTAGATTCTCCAAATAAGGTCATAGCCAAATAAGGTGTAGCCAATCAAAATGAAGTCAACGTGGTCTCCGGGTAAAGCTCCATATCATCACCGGACCCAACTGTATTACTGAGGAAGTGAGGTCTGGCGTTTCAAAACAATACTCCGCTGTAAAAAATGCCGTTTTTTTCTTTGGAGTATTTACATATGCAGTAATGCCAACAACATAAACTAGTTTTTAACTGCTATGTCATCACTCCTTTAAAGTTCAGACGCGTGAGTCTCAGCACATCAGCAGGTGAAGAGGAGCGCGAGTGTTTCCATCTTCAGCTTCTCAGTAGAGTTTAAAACCGATATCTGTCTGGTTGAAGTGTTTTCAGACGAGCGTGTCTGTGGGTGGTCGCATCACAGAAACTCAGAGAGCAGCGACATGCTGTCATGTAAGCCTGATAACTATCATCAGTTTAGTTTTTAATCCGAGAGCTCAATATAAACCTGTTCTAGAGGAAATGAGACCTGAAACCAGTTTGTGAGCTGGTGCTGGATAGAAAACCAGATCAGAATAAGTTAACCTTCAGGCGGTGCTGGGTCTGGTAGGACGCCCTGCCTATATAATGGTAGGGAAAACACTGGCGTGCGTATGTAGTATGGACTGTGATGATGAATTTTAGCAAACTTGTTGATAAAACATTTTTCGCCATTACTGTACCGAAGAGAAACCAGACCGTGACTTATGTACCTATAGGTACATACCGAACCGTGATTTTTGTGTACCGTTACAGCCCGAGTGTGCAGCTGTTGCGTCGGCAGCTGTGACTCCAGTGCTGTTGACCTGCATACTTTATTGCAGCGCACGCCAAAGTATTGCGTGGTAATGCAAAAGGGAAAAAAATGGTCACGTTCAATGAGGGGCTCTATAGTGTGATAATGCTCCTGTGTGTACCGTAATTTCTAAAAAGATCCGTGATATGAAGAACTACTTCACATCATCAGAAACATGCAGCTTGCAGGGGCGAACAGGCTTTAATGGAAATGCGTACTGTAACTGTGAGAATGCTGTCAGACATTATCTATTATACATCCTCACTGCTCGAGTTCAGTCTCAGCTGCTTCATGATTTAAGGTATACGATGTGCAGATGTGATTTGAATTATACAATATATAACTAAAGTTATGCACAGCATTAGGGCTCAGTTTTCTTTTTGATACCACTTAAAAATGTGTCTTAGTCTGGATTAGGGAGATATAATGTGCTTTATAACAAAAGGAGAACATTTTCTGAGACCAGATCACTAAACTGCACCTTAGACGAGTGAGGGCTCTTTAAGACTCATAAGTTAAAGACTCTCCTGCTAGTCAATAATCCTCCTGTTCATGATCAGTTTCTTCCTTATGATGTTGTAAAAGACATGTTTTTGTTTTTTACATTTTATTAAAGCAGAAAATCTTTTTTTAAACCATACAGATAAAAATAGATTTCACTGTGTATAATTATCTTTTCATGCAGTGATTACAGTAAAAACATGACACAAACATTAAATTTTAAAAGACTATCTTTCTGTGCATTCAAAGAGGTGGAGACACATAGATGTTCCTTTCAGAGAGCCGTGGCTTCTCCCTTACAGTCCCACACATACATTTTTCAGTGTTTACTAGATGGTGAACATTACCATTTTAGTTGTTCTGAACTTACCCTGGCTTCCTTTGTGAACTCAAAGTCTTTCTCAAGGGACCTTTGTTGGTTGATCTCGTGGAAGCACAGCTTTAAATTATGCGCTCATTCCTTTTCTATACCATGTAGTCCAGTTCAGGGTTGTGGGGAAACTGGGGGCTGTCCCAGCAGTGAGCTGGTTAAAGGCAGGTGCGTCCTGGACAGGTGGCCAGTACATCGCAGGGCTCTAAAATAACACCTGCAAAACTATCAGATGTATTTTAGAATTAGAGGTGGGACTTTAATTATAATCAATTAATTGCACCCCCCACCCCCGCCCCCACCCTGATGTGTTAAAAGAATTAACACATTTAACTGAAGTTTTTGATCGCTCACAATTTCTGATGCTCACATCAGAACTTGATGACTGTCACTACAAGTACGTAGCAAGTTTTCGGATGCCTCTAGTGTAGGGCTGGGACGACGCATCGATGTAACCAATGGGGGATTATCACGCTTCCGTGTTCCAAACTTCCGGTTTGAAACAGTTAGACCGCCCACTTCCGGCCCAGTTCAATGTTCCTGCCTTACTTCGTGAATAACGTGAATAAACGCCAACCCTACTTAAAATTTCACGGATTCCAGACTGAAGTGATGCTAAGGAAGAAGTGGATCAAAGCGATTCTCCAGAGTGAAGGGCCGAACTTTATAATAAAACAACGTAGCATGTTTGTTTGCAGCTGGTGGGGCACAACACCGGCATGCTAGCATTAGCCAGCTAGCGTTTACCGACGTGCTTAACTTTTTGCGTCTTAAAACATACAAACATCTGAAAATCGGGTCTGTACCCCCCCGTTTCCAGTGGAACAACTGGGGACTGCCAAGAAAGGAGACGCTTTCAGATGCTTGTGTGTTTTCAGCCACACAAAGTTAGGCACGTCATCAAGCTGGCTAATGCTGGCCTGCTAACAGTAGTCCGCCAGCTACTACTCTGTTAAACTTTGTTAATCGGATAAACGCCAATGCCAAGTTTTCATTCCAGACTGAAGTGATGCTAAGGAAGAAGTGGATCAAAACGACCGATTCGCCGCAGTGAAGGACCGAACTTTATAATAAAACGACACACGTTAGTTTGTAGCCGGCAGTCTGCACAGTCGTGTTGGCAGGCTAGCATTAGCCAGCTTGATGACGTGCCTAACTTTGTGCGGCTGAAAACACACAAGCATCTGAAAGCGTCTCCTTTCTTGGCAGTCCCCAGTTGTTCCACTGGAAACGGGGAAGTACAGACCCGATTTTCAGATGTTTGTGTGTTTTAAGACGCACAATGTTAAGCACGTCAGTAAACGCTAGCTGGCTAATGCTAGCATGCTGTGAAGTGACGGTGTTGTGCCCCACCGGCGACAAACAAACGTGTGTTTTATTATAAAGTTTGGCCCTTCACCGCGGCAAATCGATCGCTTTGATCCAGCTTTTGATCCAGTATCACTTCAGTCTGGAATGAAAACTTAAGTATGTTTGGAGTTTATCCGATTTAAACAGTATAACAGAGCAGGAACGGCTGTTGTTAAAATGGCCCAGAAGAGGAAGTGCCCAAATACCGGGAAGTTCCGGAAAGCGTGAAAATCCCCTATTACGTCAAAGCAAAAATATGTTGATGCAAAATATGCCTGCTGATGCGTCTTCAGACCAAACAAAGATGGCGGCGCCATATCCAACGCAAGCAGCTCCTTCGAGTTTCAAACATGTGAGGCAGTGAAGGCACACACTCGTTTGTCAAAGGTATATTGTTCGGGAAGGCGAAACCGAAGCCTCATGAGACAATGAGACAACTTCCGTGAGATGGACGCCATGTCTTTAGACATAGGACACCTGTTTGAGACGGTCGGCATGAAGCGCAAGCTCCATCTGCTGGCCGTGGATGGAACTGCAGCTGATGCTGGAAGCTGTCTTGACTCTGTGTATAATAAAAGTTACATTCTCAACCTCACGTTAGTGTTTCATCTGTCCGTTATATCTTGGAATCACTTCTGGGATAAATAAAGTATTTTCAATTTAATTTCACACACATCTGCATGGACCTCATTCATCGACATCTTCTAAAAGGCATATGCCACCTCTGGGTGAAACTGAGCCTCCCCCGCAGTCCCCTAAGTTGATCAAGTAAGTAA
>JALJCO010001676.1:0-15491 GCA_023101725.1 Atherinomorus stipes | reverse complement strand
GCTACAACAAAAAAGCTGCCGAAAACTAAAACAACTGCAAAGAGAAAATGCAGCATAAATGTAAACGACTGCAACAAGAGAAAAGCTGCAAAAACAAAAATATATGCAACAAAAAAATGCAGCATAAACTAAAACAACTGCAAACAAATAAATGCTGCAAAATCAACAACTGCAAAAAGAAACAACCGCAATGGTGAAAAATGCCGCAGGGGCCTCTGAGGGCAGCAGAGAAGTTTCAGTAGGAAGTTTGCGCAACATGGCCACAAGGAGTCAAAAATCCCACATCAAGGGACATTTTGTTTCTTTTTATTTTTTTACACTTGGCCTATAGTCTTTTAGTAAACGCTATCATGGAAAAAATCAGCTTATTTGATCAGTTTCCTTTTTCTAACTGTTGTCTGTTAGGTTACAATTCACTGATGCTGCATATCTTGATTATAATGTCAGAGCCCGGCAGCTGAGGGAACGACGTGTGGAGAGTCTCCTGAGATCCCCTAGACAAATAGTGATGGATGGTGCAGCTCTTTTAAAGTGACATTTTTAAACACATTTATTTATATAAATCCGTTTTTCGTACAGTTTTTGAAAATATAATCACTGAAAGCATTAGGATACATTCTTGCTGCCACCATGCCAACGCACATCAATTCGCATACCATAAACACTGCGCACCCATTTCTCATGCTAGGTCTCTCAATGAAGCAATTCTGTTGTTGTAATTACAGTGGTTTATTTTCATTTTATTACTCTAATTTCACCAAGCTAACTGTGATAAATTATTGAAACTTTGCTCTCTTTCTGTCATTTTGTGTGCACCACAAATCCATACATCATTCATTTGTTTTTAGGGGATCCCAAGAGAATCCCACAGAACATCATTCCCTCAGCTCTTCAGGCCTTCTCCAGACATCATGCAGCAGCAGTGAATTTTTACCCAACAAACAAAGTGAGAAAAAAGGAGCTGATTAAAACAACTGATTTTTTTCAGGACAGCCTATTATGAAAGACTAAAGCCACATGTAAAAGAAAAAACTAAAAATACCTTGATGTACATTTGCTCCCTGCAGCCATATTGTACAAACATTCCACTGAAAAATCTCTGCTACCCTAGATGATCTGCAGCATTTCCACGTTGCAGTTGTGTTAGTTTTTGCTACATTTTCCTGTTGTGATTTTCTTTTTCTTGTTGCAGTTATTTTTGTTACATTTTCCTGTTGCAGTGTTTGTTTTTGCTGCATTTTCTTGTTGCAGTTTTCATTTTGCAGCACATTCTTTTTGCAATTTTCATTTATGCTGCTTTTTGTTGTTTTCATTTTGCAGTGTTTTCTTCTTGCAGTTGTTCTTGTATATGAAGTGCATTTGCACCTGTGGGCCATTGCACATTACCGATATGTTGGGGTGTTTTGTGTGATCCAGGAAAGTCCGAGGTAATCCAGTGTACAATGAACCACACTGCAAGATCACAATATGACCTCTCTGATTAAACTGTAGAGAAACACTCATTTGGTTCAGATATAATAAAAAGCTTCATGCTTGGCACTTAGGTTTCCATTAAAGGATACTGTGTGTAACTTGTGTAACTGTGTAAATATTTTAATATATTGAAATATGATTAATGTAATTAATAAGATTGTTTCTGGGGTCAATATACCTACAGCACTTGACACGTCAGTGCTCTCAGGGGGCTGCTATTCTCAAAAACCAGACCTTGTAACTTTTCAGGATCTGTCTCTCATTGGATCATGTGGCCTGGAGCGCTTAGTTTTATAGCTCAATGACTTCAAATCAACTGGTCAAAGTGGTCTTAAAATACAATTCCAAAACACAGATAGAGACTGTTTAATACTAGAGCCCGACCGATATATCGGCCGGCCGATATATCGGGCCGATTTTGGCGTCTGGCTCATTAATCGGTATCGGCCAAAATGTGGCCGATATGAAAATTCTAGTTTTGCTTCAAACAGCAAAAAGAAACTTCTGCTGCGCGCTTTTGCTCTCCCCCTCCCTTACTGAGAGCTGCTCGTGCTGCTCCATGCCTCCTCCCCCTCTCCTTACAGAGAGCAGCGCTTTCTCTGCACCCCCTCCCTACTCCCCCTCCCCCTCGCACACACACGCGCTAAGCAGGCAGAGAGGAGAGCAGCCGATGCAGGCGCCTAGTTTCCTCCTGGTAAGCTGTGACTTTCTAAAACTATCTAAAACTACACTTTAGTGCTCCGTGACAACAAACGTCCTCGTGGAAACACGCTGTTAGAGCGCATTAAGGAGAGCAGGCGAGTTTTAAATGCGCTAGTTTTAGCGACAATATTAGCATTTTAACAGTGCAAGTTGCCTCTTTGTGAAATAAACAAAGATGCAGCTGCTAACTCCATCTCTGCTATTAGCTAATGTCAGACTGTTAAACAGCAGTAAACGCTGTGTAAGTCGCCTCTTTGTGACACAAACGAGATAAAAGCAACTGTTAACTTCCATCTCCTGTTATCTAATATAAAATTATTATATTGTGTCCCTCTACACTTCATGCCATGCAGGTTTTACTGGGACTCATAAATTCAGAAGTTTAAGTTTTCATTAAATTAATTAAAAAGCTCCAACTAATGTATTTATTTGTATTTCTGTTTAGATGTTTTAAAAGCTGCAACATTGCTCTTAAATATAGTTTAGTCCCTTGTGTTAAGTGGAAGATGGAACTTTTTGAAGCTTAAAGATGACAAATTTATATTTCTAAGGTGTTTTAGTGAATGAGTCTTTAAAAATATATCATTTATAAAACAACTTCCATTAGTCTGTGTGTAATCACTGTGAGCTGTTTGCAGCAACTTGTTTTAATTTTGAAATGGTCATCTATAGTATTCAAATCTAATTACTAAAATACACTAAATGTATATATATTCATTCCCAGGCAGAGGAGAAGAGTAAGGTGTGGAGCCACTTCATAAAGAATTAACAGGTGTTAGATGCAACATCTGCGGTGTGAACGTTAACCTGGGCTGCAGCACCAGTAAGGTAGAAAACACAACAAATTTGTGTGTCCCCACCTAAAACATCATCACAGATTCTGGATGCTCTGATTCTTAGTGTTGGATCACATTTTGGTCATTATAAGAATTAAAGTTGGACTACAGTTAGACAGTATGTATGTCCATGTTCATTTTTTTAATATCCTGGCTGATATATATCGGCTGACATCTGATATCGGCCGATATCGGATATCGGCCAATATATCGGATATCGGGTTTTTTTAAAGCCCCCAATATCGGTATCGGAATCGGCCTCAAAAATCCCATATCGGTCGGGCTCTATTTAATACCACTGCAATACCAGGGGACTTTCAGATTCCCCCCCACACCAACACCACCACAAACACAGACTGGGTTATTTATTCATTTATTTTGATATATGTAATCTTAAAATTATCCAGGAATTTGTAGCTAGCCTTAAAGTTGTCCTGCTTACTACTACAGCTCAATAACAAAAAGGCAAAAAGAAATCTGCATATCCTCATACATCATATTGGTCCACATGCAGTCATATATGTTTCATACACATCTGCCATGTACAAAACAAAGTTACAGTCAAAGATAAAATGTGTTCAAATTTAGTTTACTGTATCTACATTAAATGAACTCAACTCAACTTTGGGGGAAAAAAAGAGAAAACAATATGAAAGAGTATTTTGATTAAAGTACATTATAAAGACCAGTACAAGAAAAATCTTAGTTTTAGTCTTTGTAGATTTGGTCACATTTCTCAAAACAAGCAAGAAGAAACATTGGTTTACACTTAAAATGGTAACACGAGAACAAGGAAACCCCTTTTTGGCAAGCACCCTTTTGCCAAACTAAAAGGAAAACAAAAGATAAAAGATTTTAAAAAAAGAACCCACAGAACTATAATTACTTTGCATAAAAGATGACTCTACAACATGAAATAAAAGTATGACAGGTCATTTTTCTAACAGCCATGAACAACATGTCATCCTTGAAAGAGCATTTCTAGAGACTAAATTGTGGCAAAGTTTTACAGTGATTTGACTGCTCTTCACAATAACACAAAGACTATTTTAAAAAATATTATCAACAGTGAGAACTAAATGGCAGAAACTAACCTAGGTCCTTCAAAGGTTACAGTGGTCATCTGTAAAAAGTCCTAAATGTTAAATGATTGTTGCTTTGATTATGCTGATAATCATGGACACATCAATATCGACACTCAAAATAAAATATGTTGCAATAACTCACAAATCCCAACTCCTCTGCCATAAAGCCACAAAAACATCCCATCTGAAATCAATTAAAGCTGGTGAAGGGATGTAGGATGAACAAAAACTGAAAACATTATATCTCAGTGCATATCAGATCACTTCAAGACAGAGATCTACTCTGAGTTCCTGTCTAGTTCACGTATTCTTCAATTTTACTCAGCAGCTCAGACGCCTTGCTCAGCGCTGACACTCCCTTCTCTAATCTGAACTGTCCGTTTGGAATATGGGGATATTGATGGTAGTTGGGATATTGAGTCTTCTTGGTGTCGACACCCAGAGTTTTCAGATGTTCCACTATTTGAGGCAGATCTCTCAGTCGAGGGTGGTAGTGGGAAACCTTCTCTGCCATGGCTGAAATAGAGCTGTTGGTGGGACGTTGACCATTATGTTTATACTGTGCAGCTATGAGAGCCTTTTCCACTGCTTGATGAACTTTGAACAGACACCACTCTGTGCTTCCTCCGTCAGTGTCTTTCTGAGCTGCGTTAAGATCACAGCGAGCCTGTTTATACCAGCGCTGGGCCTCCTCTTTGTTTGGTCTTGGGACATTTGTGTTGTAGCTCCAAAAGTTGTAGGAACGGTAGCCCTGAGAGAATCTTTCTCGACCCCTTCTATGATACCTGGCCTCCTGGTTCCACTGGTGGAAGAAGTCTCTGAAATTTGAGTATGTGCTTGAATGGGATGAATGGGATGGGCTTACGTTTCTGCCTCTGCTGAGATCATCAATTCGATTCTGTAAATATTTGAATGCCTCTGTGGCGAGTGACTGGCAATCAGGATTTTTGTCAGGATGCCACCTGAGGTACAATCGCCTGATGCCTTTCTGCCTCTCCTCCGCAGAAAGACTCCAAATCTCAGCCAGACATTTGTCAATTTCCTTTTTGGCTTCATCCAAAGAAGCTGGTAAGGAACTTCTTGGAGGTCTGGAGGATTGTGGCTCAGATCCTTCCAGCAGCACCAGCTCCATGGAGTATGTGCCCGGTTTCCCCTCTTGTTTTAGTTTCTTTTCTCTTTTAAATTGGTAAAGATCAAGATGACCAACTTCAACAAGCTCATCCTCTCCGATTTCTATTTTATATCTCCGAGAATATCGTCCGGAGGACCCAGGAAGCTCTTCAACAACAATTGCATAAATGTACTTATCGTTTGTGCCGTAACCAACATATTCTCCCTCCTCAAAGTTGTTTAGGAAGCTCATGTCCAATGAATCATGCCATTCATCAGGAATATCTGTCCCTGGGGCTGGCGGACTGAGAATTAGACATTCAGTTTCAGCACTGTCCCGGATCTCATTATCAGCCAGAGTTTTCAGAACATCTTCCAGATCATCACACATCAGAAGTTGTCCAAGCACTAAGAGGTGAACTGATGGGATCTGGTGTCCTAAGAGAGCATTAATCTCCTTTGTCAATGTCATATTAACTTTATTGATCACTTTTGGAGCCATGTCATGATTGTGCTTTAAGTAGAAGGTGCAGCCTTGTTGCCCTCGTTCAACAAAAACGTGCGTTTCTTTGGTAGTTTTGTGTAGAGGCTCTCCATCCAGCCACAGCATTGTTTCCAGCGATTTGCAGCAGACAATACGAATACTGCCAAAGGTCTTCTCACACATTCTAGCTGCCTCTTCTTGTGTTGTTTGGCCCTGAGACTGCTCTCTGAGAAGACTGATTAGTCCATGTCTGAATGCTGGTGAGGAAAGATGTCTATCAAACCACCCGCTAAAGTCACAACTAGTCCCATGCTCACAAAGCTGTGATTCCACCATCTTTTCTTCAGTGATCTCAGACAGCATCTTGGGCTGAAATTTGTGGGGCAGCAGCTTGACCAGTCGATGCTGCTCATAGATGTCAGGGTCCAAATGACAGTTGCTGAGTTTCTCGAGCAACAGGAACTTATCCTCCAATGCTTCTTCCACCCTTTTGGTCTCAAACACTGTGTCGTTGTAGAAGAGGGAGCATGACGCATGTAACTTTCCATCTATTGCAGGAAGATACAAAGTCTTAACATTGTTGGTGAAGACCTGGTTTCCTTGAGTTTTGATGAGCTGGAACAACTGCTCAACAGCTCGTTTTACAGCTTTCAGCTGGTTTGGGTTCATTTGTGGTTTATCATAGGAATCGGCATAAATGTCTGCCAGGACATTACAGTACTGCACCGCAGTAGCTGCATTCTTTACTCCAATCTTCTTGAAGAACTCAGCATAAATGGCATATCTTGGAGGAATTTGATACAAATATGGTCTGAAATCAAGGTCATTATGGAGTGCAAGACACACATTTTCAGGCTTCAAAAGTTGTGTGTCCTCTTCAACCAATACAACAGGAAGTCCGGCCAGTGACTGTCCATCAAAGCCCTCTGCTTGCAGGTAGGCGTACGAACTCCGAAACACATCAGCTCGGATTCTGATCAACTCTTCAGTCTCACATGGAGACAGACAGATGTTTCTCATGTTATTGGTCACACAGTGTGGAGGTGGTTGTTCATGAGCTCCTACATTTTTCATCATTTTCAGGATGTCTGCTGTTTTGAATGGTAAATGTATAGTTGGCATTGAAGACCAAATCAGTTTTTGATGTTTCAGATCTCCACTGATCAGAGATCCTCTGATTGTAACGGTTTCCTCTTTGCAGCAAATGGTTGACGATAGTTGCAAAGTTCTCCTCGAATCTTCTCAGGGAAAATGAACCTGATGTTAGCTATGCTCTCCAGCAACTTCTTGTCTTTGTCATTCCTCACTTTATTCAAAGCAGCTCTGAGAAGTAATGCAGACTTCATTTTTAGTTCTTCAAGTTCACCTTTGCCCTTTGCCTCTGATTCTATCTCATATGCAAATGTTATTATGTCATCTCTTGACACTTCATACTTCATTCCAAGCTCTCTGATCAGCTTTCTCGCTTGGTCCGTTCGATATTTATCTCCATCACACAACTCCATCCAAAATGTCTCGGGCACAAACTTCTCTTGAGGCACCATTCTCCTGTACAGTTCAACATGATCATCAAAGTAGTATGACGCTGTCTCCAGGCTACCTCGAGAGCTGCGAATAAGTTTTACTGTCTTCAGGGGAGGAAACAATTTTGTCTTTGAACTGACAAAAATTGAACTGTTGGTGTAGTGACAGCAACATCTTGAGGCAATGAAAAATCTGTTTCTCTGTGAGTGTGTGTACAATGGGCAGAATGAACTTCATGAAGTAGTCCATGTCGTTGAGGATAGTAATGTTCAGCAGTTCTGACAGAATCTGGTTTTCTAGGCTGTATTTCAGGAAAATGTTGTTGATGTTGGGCAAAGTGAACAAATCTGGAAATGTCACTGAGTAACTGCTGTTGAGGACAAAAACTGTTGCAGGTCCATCAATGCTCACTCGCTCACCGTGCATCGTTTCAAACAATGGTAAGGATTTAAGCTTCCTCTTGTACTCAGGATTGTTTTTGTATGTGGATAGTCCAGATTGCAGGAAGTTCTGAAGCGTTCTCATATCTTCATTTGAGAGATGGGAAAACTCTGAGTGGTTAATGTTGTAGATCTGGTCCATCACTGAGTGTTTGTCATTCACATCCATGAGTTCTGCATGTAGAGGTAAATATACGTGTTGGATTGCCTTAGAAAAGAAAAGATAGTCAAGGGTCATGAAACCAAGTTTAAAAAGGATCTTTGACATTCCTTTTTCTGAGGTATGCTGAACCACACTTGACATGGTTTTCAATGTTTGTAGGAAGCGCTTGTTTTCCAACCTTGGGCACACAACAGGCAGAATGCAGCAGTCACCAAAGAGCTTCTTAACATCACCAAATGTTGGGTTTTTTTCTACAGATGTCAAAGTTGGAGGGGCAATTTCGCTTATTAAGAACCTCCAAAGTAACTCATACCACTTC
The DNA here is from genome assembly GCA_023101725.1 of Atherinomorus stipes. Classification (NCBI taxonomy): domain Eukaryota; kingdom Metazoa; phylum Chordata; class Actinopteri; order Atheriniformes; family Atherinidae; genus Atherinomorus; species Atherinomorus stipes. Next base: position 7,355 of record JALJCO010001676.1, on the reverse strand, counting down.
ATGACTGCTTCATTTGGGACATGAAGACCACTGTCTGGATCAACTTCACAGTACTGCAGAAGAAAATACTGAATTAATGGTTTGAGGTATTTGGCTGCACTGGACAATGTCAAATTCTTGACAAGGTTACAAGTCTGCAGAAGTTTAATGTGATCTTTGTTGGTCTCGTAATCTGCAAATTCATCTTCGTAATGAAGAAAAAGACGGTCATATCTTGATATCTGCTTGGGAGATTCAGAATTAAACACTCTCAAAATTTGATCTCTTGTGAGAAGAAGTGGGAGTCCATTGAGCAATCTTGGATTCTTCTTGATGTCCTTGTTTAAGTTGAAATCATTCAAACAAAACTCCAGGAGCTGAGAACATCTTGTTTGATTGCTGATCAGAGTGGCGGTAATGGGTAAGGGTAAATCCTCATCTGTTTGGCTTGGATCATTGAGGGGTTTCACTTTTAAGAAACTCCGTACTGCAGCAGGACAGACTTTTTTCACAGCAATCCCTGCAGTCATGATACTATACCAAATCTTTGACATTTTGGCAGAAGTAGGAACCAATTTCATTCCAAGGTCTTCCAGAATGGGATTTATCTTGTCATATGCTGAGTCCATCAGGTAAGGTACCTCAGTTGTCTCTGTTTCACTGAGGTTACACCAGTCAAAAGAAAACTCTTTGATTTCAAGATTTGCAGTTTTGCGTATTGAGCTCCTCAACACTGGGATCACATCAAGGCCTTTGTCTTTCATTGACCTGTACACCTCATGTATCATTCCATGCCATGATGGATCAACTTTTTCAGACACAGTTGGCCAGAAGAACAAATAAGAAAAATCAAAACATGATTCAATGCCACGAAGAGGAACTGTCTTGACTGCAATTTTACCTCTGATAAAATGCAAGAGATCTGCATACAGTGGAGCAATGATGTTCTGCTTCAAAAACTCATTCCAGTTTGACTTGTGACTTTGGCCATCTTCCTTCCACATGTTTTTCCTGCCAGCGTCCACCTCAAAGTTTCCATTGACATGTACTGGCAGTCCAGTTTCTCCAGGAATGGGGAGGGAGCAAAACGCTGCACCTTTGAAATCTGTATTGTTGGACTGTGGTGATTTTGATATCTTTATGCTCACACGTGCAGCGATTGCTCCCTGTGGAAGTTTGTTTGATAGTTTTATGATATCCTTGTCTCTGAATGAGCCAAACTGTTCTGCAATGATCCATTTACTTTGTCTGTGGTCTGAGGTGGTGATGGTGGTTTCATAGAAGGCCTTGTGTGGGGTGATCAGTCTCTCAGAGTAAAGAGCATTTTGTAGATGTTGTACAAATGCCTCCTTTTCTTCTCGACTTCCTTCTGGAAGACTTTTTCCAACTTCAAAGACGGTTTGAAGTTTTCCTGAATGATCATTGATTTCATGAATTTTTATTGTACAGATGTTTTTCAGGAATAGCATTAATCCTTCTGGATCTTCAGACAGGGCAGAGCGCAGTTCTCTCATGTCATCATCAGTGACTGCTTGTTGTGATATTTTTGAGTGTTTTCCATTTGCACTCGTCCTCAGAGGTAATCTGAACATGGTGCCGCCTTTAAGTGAGAATTTGTCAGGAAGGAAAGATTTGTAGACATCTTGGTACATTTCCTTGAATGTGTCGAGTACTTTGTAGCCAGTGCCAGATGGTGGTTTGTCTGAGTGGCAGTCAATATATTTCTGGTTGGGATCAGAAATGCAAAGTAACTCATCTCCAGTGAGAATTGAGGGGCAGTCAGTCAGGTGGTAAACAGAGTTAAATCCAACTCCATATTTGCCTATTTTCCCAGGAGAGTTTTGCTTTCCTCCTTCTCCCAGCCTCTGAATACCAATCAGGTCATCTTTAGAAAATACTTTGTTGTTGAACACACACAGAGCTGGACCCTGCAGATGGTTCCATTTCTTCCCAAATGTTTTTTCTTTGCCATGTTGCCTTTTGTCCCAAATAAAGTGGATTTCTGTTGCTTCGGCATCATCAGCATTCTGGATGAGCTCTTTAAGGATGTCCTTCTTTGAGGGATAAGCTGAAATGATGCCTTTGATTCGAACAGCTAGTTCTTCATGCTGCTCGAACTCAAAAGCAAATGGTGAGATGTCATCTTTGTAGTGTTCCAGACTATGATGCCTGGTTGTTTTGATTCCAAGGTGGCGAGCCATAACACGTGAGATATTTGCATGACACAGTGTTACATCTGAGCTTACTGGCATCCATGGGCTGTCGTTGTAAACCAGCTCTCTTGCAGGTTGTAAAACTCCATGCTCATTTGGTATCAGACAGTCATCAGTTGTTTTCTGTTTTGCCTCAAATATCCCTTTATTTAAAATAGTGAGACAAGTTAATAGATCACTCTCTGGCAGTGGTTGGTCTCCATGTTTAGAGTGCAGTTCCTGGAGCACACTGAAAAACTGGTTGTTTGTAAAGTTTTTTTGAACACCCACACTTTCCCAGAGACTCCTGAAACTACTGAAAGCACGTGGAAGTATGTGCAGATACGGTTTTGCTTCAAACTGCCCATTTTCAGCAACACAGCTGATGTTTACAAATGTGTCACCAACAAGGATGAATGGGAATGAATTTGCCCATTGTGAAAACACAGTGGTATCCTTACAACTACTGATCCACCGATCTAGGCACCTGTAGCACTCATTTGCTATTTTGTGCAGCAGAGATGTATCTATGGATTGGGATTTCTTGCATGCTTCTTGCAGCTGCTGAAGAACAATGTCTGGAGTAAGTTTGCTGCGAACTCCCAAGACTTCTAGGAGTTGATCAGTGTTGTGTATTTTCAGACCAGTGTGATCCAGCACTGGGTGTGTCATGTTAACAAGGAGGGAGAGTGTGTCACTGAAAACAGCTGTGGGCATTTGAAGTGTTTTATTTCTCTCCATTTTTATATCACCGGGGGAAAATGCAGGGAGAAACGCAGTGATTCTCAGTGTTTCCCAGTGGGGAGAGTCTGGGTCATGCATGGGATTCTTCATGAGTTCAAGAAGACACTTTAAACGTTCATATGCTTTCTCTTCATCAACCCTCCAAATTTCATTGACTGTTCCTGCTTTCTTTGTGATGTCCTCCAATGGAAGATCATTATTTGCCATTCCAAGATCCACGAGACGCTGTTTCCTTCTCAAGGAGCAAAAGTAATTTTTGGTACCACCAAGCAATCGCCCTTCCTCTGCTTCAAAAAGACAGGCAACTCTCCCTGATGGGTTGATGAGTTTGTTGATGTACTGGAGTTGTCCACCTGTTGTTGGTATGCATGGATAGGAGACCAGTAGACTGTCAATTTCTTCAATGTTGAGGTCAATTGCATGTAGTATGAGAGTATCTCTGCTTTTACGGTCCATCGCTTTAAGATTTTTGAACACTGCTTCTTGATAAAACTTCTTCCAGTTCCAGGTCCTGTTTTTCAAAACCTTCTCTAGGCCGGCTTGTTCGAAGCTCTTTCTCAACCATGATGGAAGAGGAACAACACAACTGGATGTGTTTGCATATTTCTTGCACACCTGTGCTACAAGTGTGCTGATGTTATCTTTTTCAATGCTCTCATGCAGAAATATGGCATTGTTTATTGAGCACCAGTCTTCTCCATCACTCAGGAGCTCTGGACCATTGGATTGCTGAGCAACGGCAGAATAAAATGCATCCACCAAAGGTTTGAAAGTATTGCTCACTTTCTCTCTGTCAGGCCAAAAGGTGTGGTAACAGTAGTTGTCCAGCTGATTGTTTTCAGACATTTCCTTTAGTGCCAAAAGTGCAGTGACATATGCAGTCACAAGAGGATCCTGAAGAAGAGCCTTGTTCCATTCATTCTTCTCTCCACTTTCCCACAAACCTTTACGATTGCTCGTCACAGCAAATGCCCCATTTACATTTACAGGAAGACCTGTGTGAATGGGAAGAGGAAGGAAGCAAAATGCTTGTCCAACAAGACCTGTTTGAAGTGGGGACAGTTTTAGACTTTCTGGGTTCTTTTTCAAAGGCACAGCAATCCCTCCGATGGGCAAAGAAAACCTGTTTTTCTTGTTTACTTGAAGAGACATGTTCAAAGACTGATTTGTCCCAAAGCAGTTGTACAGCAGCCAGTACTGCTGTTGACTTTCACCAGACTGTTGGCTGGTTATTCGGACAAAGTTGACTGTGTCACTTGTAATTATTTCTTTGCATTTCTCATCAAGCTTTGTCAGTGCTTTCTCGGCTTGATGTTGCTGTGATATTATGTTTTCATCTTGAATCTTCATTGAACCTGCAACATTCTTGGACACAGTCAGGATGGTTTGTATTTCATCATCTCTTGGTGGTGTTGATCCGTTGTCAGAGATGCTTTTTAGACAAAGTATTGATATTCTTGAGAAAAAGAAGGTGAGTTTCTGCATTGCTTGTGAAGTTTTGCTGTAAAGCAATGATGTCATGTTTGTGGTACACCTTTGTGCTGATTTCAGACTTCTGAGCCTCCTCTTCCCTTCGAAAAGGTAGTTTGATCAGAGTTCCTGTGTAGGCTTCAGAGTGATTTTTTCTGGTGAAATTACAGTCAAAAATATGTTCATATGGAGCAAACTGGCCAGGAAAGCAATCAAAAAGTCTCTTTTGAGAGGGGGGGGAGATCCAATCTGATTCCTGGGTTTGAATTGTGTTTGATGTGCTTTTTAAGGTGAGTAACATTTGGGTCAAGTATTAGAAGCCTGTTGCCGCTGAGGATGGAAGGCACATCCGTCACATGATACACAGCATTGAATCCAAGTCCAAACTTTCCAATCTTTTCCACTTTGTTTTCCTTTGAGGCGGAGCCAACCCTGACAATATTTTTCCAGTCTTCAGCCGAGAATTGCTCATTATTAAATGCCCAGAGACATGGTCCCTGACAAAGGGCCATGTCAGGATCGATGAGACTTTCAGGTTTTTCTTTGTGTACCCTGAAATCCACCATGAATTTACACTCATCTGCTCCAGCATCCTCTGCATTCTGAATGAGCTCATTAAAGATGTCGCTTTCCTCATCATACTCTTTAAGGATGTTTTTAATTCTCATTGTGATGGGTTCAGACTGTCCACACTCTTCTATTCCCACTAACTCTGGAGCAAGGATGTAGTTACTGAGGAACTGGATTTTCAACCACTCAGCTGTTGCTATGGGGATTTCTTCATGTAAGAGATACAGATTTTCTTGACTGAACTGTAGATCTTTCAGTCCAGTTTTGCTCACATCACAGAGGAGTGCTTCTGATCGTGGTTTAAGGGTGACTCGTCCATCCTCTACGATGACTGGCACCGGGGTGTCATCCTGAACTGTCTTCTTCTCTCTCCACAGCCAGTTAAGAATCTCTATTGATACTTTTACCTCTGCAGGACTTGCAAATGGTTGTTGTCGTCTTTGAATGTTGTTCTGGATTGAATGCAGAATATCAACAATTTCTTCATTTGAAAGTGATGTTTTCAGGCCAAACTCCAGGAGCAACATCTTGTAGGGCAAAAATTCATTTGGCACCTTCCCAATGTAAGAGCTCAGATCTAGATCACGTGGGTAGTCAAGAACCAGGTCCCGAGGTGAAACAAATTGGTTGTGGGCCCACAGCCAGTGTGTCTCCTCGTTCATTACTGCTGTAAATGTAGAGATGTTTTCCTGCATGTGTCTATAAATGCTATGCAAGCTTCTTTTGAAGTCCACATTTGTATCAGGATCAGCCATTTCCAGTGCTTTGGATTTCAAGACCGACAAGTTCTCAATGACTTTCTCAGGTGGGGGCAGCGTTTGAGACCAAGTTTGTTGCTAACTTGGTCACTCAGCTTCTGTGCAAGGGGCATTACATATCCAGCAATGTCATCATACATGATGTGTCTCATTTCATCTGGGCAGTAGAAACAACTTTCCTCAGATTTATCACTTAATGTCCTTTTGTCATCTCCTGCTTGATCTCCTGGGACCCATTTTAGCTTCCTGAGGTGCATCAGCTGCTCATGAGAAAACTTTGACAACAGGTCACTGATATTGAATATTTCCAAGACAGCTTGAGCCTTTTTGAAAGCCTCAGCGCAAGAGTGCACATGCACTTTGTCAATCTGTGTGGTGACATGCAAGAAATGCTTGGGTGATATATCAGCTTCTTTATCCTTCAATCCAAGATCTGTCAGGCTTTCCAGCATCTGTGGAGTTTTAGTGTAAACAGGTGGGGGGAAGAAGTCTGACTCAAAAATTACTTTGAAAGTCTGAATTCTTGGATCAAACAAACTTGACGTCTTTTTCATCTCTCCATTTACTTCAATGAAGCTCAGATCGCTACATCTGTGTTTCAAGGACTGATTTTGAGAGAAAGGATGTTGCCATGTTGTAAAATCCAAGTCATTATTTTCTCAGTTTCCTCTTTGCTGCAAGTCCCTCTTTCAATACAGTCAATGAGGATAAGTGCTGCTTCAGCTGGGCCCAAGAGGTTAACTTTGAGCAGCTTTAAGAGTCTGCGATCAGCCTCAGTAACACACTGAATAACTGAATCCGGTATAGGCAGATCTGTAGGTACTGTTGGATCAGATGTTAGAAGTACAGCCTGTTTTGATCGTGCTGCAACACAGACTCCTCTCACTGTCTGAAACAGAGGCAACATCAAGAGTAAGTCTTTCTCCATCTGAGAGAGAGAACTCTGTTGAGAGAAATAAGCCTTCAGTTCTTCACGGGCTTTGTGAGACTCAGACTTCAAGTCTCTGATGAGACACTCGGAATCAAGATTTTTCAAGACCTTCATGACACTCTTGGGAGACGGGCTCAGTACATATGTGTCAAGGTCTTCATGCTTAATCCACTCATTTCCTCTCACCACTGTGCCACCTACTTTGGTCACCAGCTGAGCTATTTGATCTGGCAAACTTCTCTTCTTTCTGTTCTGAAAATGAGAGTTGTGCTCTGATGTAGTTTGGCTACTGATACAGGCTGACCACAGACAGAGGACTGACAGGAATCAGAGGTATGTCAGTGAAATCATTAGCTCATTGAAGTGTGTGTTGGAGAAACTTCCAGAATTTGTGAAACCAGTCTGATGGTGGATGCTGACTGTTGCTGCTGTCCCATGTAACAAGAGCACGTCCCTGTCTGCTTCCAGATCCTGTGGCAAATATCTTCTTGTGTATTTAGCCACATGGTTTTCTATCAATGGTGATGACCCTGGAATAAATCTGAAAACAAAAGCATTTTCCAATGGAATGAAGTTAAAAACATATCTGTATACACAAAATGCATCGTGTTAAACAAAATGGCTCACTTTTCTGGGGAGGTCTTTCAGAGTGGGTTCTGCAGGCTGGACTGAGATCTTGTGAGATGAAGAGGTGTTTACAGTATGGTAGCA